>OOFC01032883.1:14108-37306 GCA_900323345.1 Pseudochromis fuscus | reverse complement strand
CTGTTAAAATACATATTATGGCAAGAACTACATTATAGAGTAAAGTAAAGTAATGATGGCCACTCATTTTTCTTTAGTTTGCTGATTGGTTCTTGCCATAATATGTATTTTAACAGTTGTCCAATAGGACTTAACCTGACTTCTGCACAACACAATTGATGGTCCCAACCCCATTGATAAAGCAAGAAATTCCACTAATTAACCCTGATAAGTCACAGCTGTGAAGTGGAAACCATTTCAGGTGACGACCTCTTGAAGTTCATGGAGAGAATGCAAAGAGTTTGCAAAGTAGTAATCAGACCAAACGGTGGCTATTTTGAAGAAACTAGAATATAAAACATGTTTTCAGTTATTTCACCTTTTTTAGTTCAGTACATAACTCCACATGTGTTCATTCATAGTTTTGATGCCTTCAGTGAAAATCTACAATGTAAATAGTCATTAAAATAAAGAAAAAACATTGAATGAGAAGGTGTGTCCAAACTTTTGGCCTATAGTGTATATATGTATGTGTAAGTATGTATGCTTATACATGTACATATTTCATACTAGATTAATCGTATTTTATATTGAAACCTAATTTTATTTATATTTTTTCCTCTTTTTTTATTATTCTTATTTCTATTCTTGTCATGACACAATTTCCCTTCGGGGATCAATAAAGTATTTATGATTCTGTTTCCGATAAGTAAAACAGATTTGGTTAAAGTATAATTAAGCACTGACAAATGAAACTTGTCTGGAAAGGGCCAGTATCAGTGTATCAAAAAAAAAAGTCTTATTAAAATTTGTGAGTGCAAATGGTAGACAATACGTATCCTCTAGCATCAGAGTAATTCACTTGTAAATAATGAAATAAACCTATGTCTCCTCACATCGTTACTTTCCTCAGGTGTTTAATTGTGTCCCGTTACCACAGACACCAGTGCTGTACACTGTGTCCCAGTTTTGCATCTTGACCCCCTCCTCCTCCTCCTTCAAGTGAAAATGAGTCATACAGCGGTGACTCAACCAAACTTTATTCTTCCCGCTTGTGGACATAAAATATTAACACCACGCCGAGCACTTTGTGTTGAACGGTAGAGGGCAGTGATACAACGTTAACGTCAGTGTGAACTTCTACAACAGCAGAAGAATAAAATTGGTGACCGTCCACTGGTCTTGAAGATTCTGCTGGTTCCTGACAGTGACTTGATTTTCTTTAATGGTGTGAAGTGAGTCTTTTTCAAGTTGCATGAAAGAAAATGGATGTTTTTAGAGGGATTACCAGGACAAAGGTCAAACTATAACACTCTGCGGTGCATTAACCCCCCATTTTAACCCCCGTTTTTATCTTTTCCCAGAAAAAAAAGGCATTTTTTTCCCGTGACCTAGTTAGTAAAGGAGAAGTTACATAATGTCCTCCGTCATTCTGTGAACGCTTGACGAAGGTTTGGGGTTGAAAGATTACTCAACCCTAAAGCTTAATCCGCAGGTTATGACAGACACACAGGGAGGGAAGGAGTGGTTTTCAGGAGCTGTAAAAATCAAGGCTGAAATGTGACTGAGCTTGAGTTTACACACGGAAGCACGTACACACACAAGCACAAGCACATTTTGCAGGTAGGAATGCGACTGCGTGTTATTTCTGGACGATCTGTTCAATCTTGGTTGCTGATTGCCTCAGGCTGACAAGCTCCAACCGAACAGGCCTGACCAGTAGCAAAGAAGAAAACAGACAACTGGCAGGAACTTTTCCACTGATAAGAACAAAACCAGAAGAAAGATTTTCAAAGTAGAGGCCTCGTAGTTTAATCTCAGACTATAACTAAGACCTGTGGTGATGTGTCCATTATGGCCGACATGACTGCCCATTTTGTCAGTGAAAAACTGCTGCTTAAGTGTCTTTGGGTAAGAGCCTATCTCTGAGTTTCTTTCTCACCTTTGGACTATATAATATGTAATTACTTTAATACTCCACCCAGGTTTGAACTTAAGGCGTCTGTGTGTGTGTGGGTGTGTGTGTGTGGGTGTATGTGTGTTGTGTGTACAGTGCTCAGGATCAGGTGACATGGGCAAAGAGAGTTTTGACAGCAGCAGCTTTGTGGTTGATCATTAACAGCTGAAGAGAAGATAGTGGTAATGTTAGTCCTGGGTTAAAAATGACCACATCAGGAGCTTTAAAGGTGATATGAAACAAAACAAATAAATAATAATTAAATCTGTATTTATTCGTTTTCTCCCAGGGCAATAAAGCTTTGATGTAAGGAGTTAATCTTTGTGGGAGCTACATTAAAAAAAAACTTGTCTTAACTTAATTCAGTCTTATCAACATTGTACAAGAAAGCAGCTTTAGCTCACTTGTGGATTGTCACTTATTTTCACATGATGTTAGATGGATCATAGTTTTGCATTTGTTTGCATCATGTTCTACAGTATTTTGTCTTGTAAGAGTCATGGAGTTCGGTGAACTTTAACCAGTCTGGCCTCACTGAACAGACTTAGAAGTTAATGTTTGTGAACACACAAACACACCGATCCTTTTTGGCTTTACTGTTTACACTTTGTGGTCATTGTCCATCACCATAGCAACACATCCTGCTATTGATCTGAAGGAGAACAAAGTTTAAAGACACAGTAGTTGCCACAGCTCAGGCTTGTAGAGAAACTAAAATCCAGTCTTTAGGAAATCTTCTGTGGATTGCACATTTATTTATTTTTATTTTTTTATCAACCACAATATTCAACCCCATCTCAGCAGTATTTATACTTTAGCACCTGGAAAACAGATCAAGCAGTACACTTTATAATTTTAATTCAAGCTTCAGTAGTTTATATATTTAGCATCTGTCTAATGTGAACTGTCATAGAAAAAGTGTGATACATTTATTTACCAAGTGTATGATGGATCCAGAAAAGCAGCCATGGGAGAAAATTTCAGGCTACATGACATGTGTAAATCTATTTATGTGTCTGTCATAAGTAAATAAAGCAACTTTTTGTGACTTCCACTGGGGAGAGGATAACAATGAGATGTATTGTACAGCAGCACAAAAGGGGAAATAGGGTGGTTTCAGTAAAGTGTGTGTATTGGGGTATTGGTGTGGGTATAACATTGGCATGACTAAATACTAAAGCAGAATATAAGGAAGAAGTTACTCTTGTTTTATTGTATCTAAAGTTATAGATTATTACAGGGAAACTGGTTGAAGTGAAGTTTTACTTAAGATTTTTCTGTCTGGGGAAAATCCCTTCACTCACACATCCTGATATCCTCACATGTGACTACGGTTACTAAATAATCTGACTTAATTGTAATATACAGGGCACGAGACAGCAAACAAGTTGCATAAATTGGTTTAATTTGACTTTTCAAGTCATTCAAATGTCACATAGCCATTATCACATTACGCTGTGGTTACAATAGGTATGTATTCCCACCACAGACAAGCCACACGAGACTTGGAGGTGGATTGGGACCAGTGGATGATGAATATAAGAATCCATTTGAACTGAACCAAACAGATAAGGTGTAGATCTATCAGACAGAGTAATACAGGTTATTACAACTGTCACTGCTAAAGTTTAGAGGAGTTGTTTAGCTCCTTGAGAGGACTTTATCACAACCAGCTGCACCACTCGGCCCCGGCAAAGTTTCTCCCATTTAATTTGTTGCAAATCATCATCTGCTTAAAATTTTCAGCCAAGAAAGGGTAAACAACACAACTGTGATCACCCACAGCACAGATGAGTCACTGCTGTACAATGTTGTAAGTGCAACATAAATAACATGTCTCGACCTATTTCAGACGAATAAAACTTCACCTCCCATCTGTTTCTGAGGCACTGTAACGTTTATATTTGCGTTTTTCCTTCTCCCAGATCACAGCCTTGCTACACATGTATCCACTCTTTTGACAGCATAATGGTGTTGACTGTGGCGGGGGATTGTGCAACGCCAGATCTCTGGGAGCACAAAGTGGAAATTGCAACAGGGGTATTTTCATGAACTTCTGCTTATCATGTAAAATGGGGCTTACACAATCCCAACAGTTTGCGCCTTTTGGGTTTTGAACATTGGTAATTCAGCTCCGGCGGCGGAAACAATCAATCAAACCTTGTTGAAAGGTGGTGGAATTTTCCTGTTGAAGAGAGAGCATGATGTGCAACCCCATAACCTCACCTATTACACAGACAACACGTCTCTGGGTCCGTTTACATCAGCTTTATATAATGTGAATCTGTATTTTTGTTAAGCTGACATGAATTATTTGGATGAGGAGGGTGAGTGATTGTTTTCAGCTGTGAACCACCTGTGGATCCCATGTGGAGATATCCCCCCATCCCCCATTGTAGAGCTGCCTTTACATCACAAACCCGGGACGTGTGGCTCACTTTGAGAAAGGAACAGGACGTATCTTTCCTATTGCTACCAGGTGTTTATTTATCCAAAAATGCCTATTGTTTTTTTTTTTTTTAAGGATCTCTGACACGTGATTGTAAAGTTCTCCAATTTCTGAACTGAAACTGTGCCTCCTTCCTCCTTACAGTCATGTTTGCTCCAATACAGACGGTAAAGATCAGCTGCCATGTGATGTCCTGAAAAGATTCACAACTGTCAGGTAACACTGGACAATGTAGTTATGATTTTTTTTGTTGGATTTGGACTCAGAGGTTTAACAGTTTCCATCTGATGCTTATTTTGTTTCAGCTTTTCTAAAAGCTTGTAACATAAAGCCATTTCCCTGTATTAGAATCAATCTATAATCTAAAATAATATAAGTTATGTAGTGTGAAAAAGACAATAAAGTAAAAAAACAACAGCTTTCAATCATTTCTTTATTCAGAAATTTATTTTGTCCCTTTCAGGCAATTAAAAATATAAGATTCTCTTTTTTTTACTGCTGTTTCTCACATTGGTATTTCACAGACCTTGAAATATTTCTCCATAAATAAAGTACAAAATACATTTTTTTTCCTTTAAACACAAATAAATATCATAATAAATATATTAGTTTAAGTTAAACAACACAACCAATAACCAAAAGGAATACTGCGGTGTTCCCTGAACCAGGCTGTCAAACAAATGGGAAAATAAAACGGTGTGCAACAAAATAAAAGTAGCAAATATAGCAGAATGCTTTATACAGAGTCAAATGGCATGAAGTGTATCCAGATACAGATCTTCAGACCTGAACTCACTCACATGTCATTTTTACTGTTAGCACACTTTGATCTCTCAGCACTCTGCAGGGTATATTTGCTTGCACCCCAGGTCACAGAAAAAAAAATGATACGATTACACACATACACCCTCACATGCATATATACAGATACACATACGCACACGCATACACACACAGAGCAGAGGGAAGTATGGAGCTTTTGGTTGAATGCTACTGGGAGATTTGACAGTTTCTCCCATTTGGATTAGCTGTAAAGTGCATATCACAGACACATGTCAGGTCTCACTGATTAAGGCTACTGAATCACACATACTGTTTGTGGCACAGAGGATGAATAGCCTACAAGGCAGGGGACATCTTTAAGGCACAGGCATTAATGATTATCACTAAAGATAAGCCGTTTTGATCACTAACGATCTGTGATAACTACGAACCAGAATAATTACTGGTAATGTCAAGACCTGCAGAGGAGTTAATTCCTTTGGAAGACCACATACAAAGGTCTAATAAGCTACACAATATTTGTAAGTATAAAAATAGAGTCTGATAACATTTGGGTACTAAAATGATCCCAGTTTGTCTAAGATGAAATCCATTTTTACAAACATAAATTAAGAACTTTAAGTGTTATTGTGTCAACTTGTTGACTTGTTCTGAAGAAAGTCCAGATAGACAGACAGAGTTAATAAAGTGTCACTTCTCTTCTGCTCTTCCTCTTTGGATCAACTTAGTCAGACAGGGACAGACGTTCAAACACAATCAGCCTCTTGGTGGCCGACCCATCGAATGTGGGAGATTCAGTTCCACTGGAGCCCCCGCTGCTGCTGCTGTAGCTGTCCTCCAGAGAGTCCTCGGAGGAGAAGCGCTGGAGTCCAGCAGGCTTCACGAATCCTCCGTGGCCTCCAGGAGCAGGAAACAGCATGCTGCTGTCCTGACGCTGCCCGTCTTCCATGCTGGTGAAAGCTTTGCTGTTGTTGCTGTTAAAGTTATTTCCATGGCCGCACACACAGCGTGAGGCCTTTGGCTCCAGGATGAGAGGAATGTTATGGATGTCTCCAGCGCTGGCACGGGTCTGATGGTTACCAAACTGGAATGCTGCTGCCTCCCGCGGCACAGAGTCACCAAACACTGGGGAGAGGAGGTCAGCAGGTGGTGGAGAGACTGAGGGAGCACGGCTGAACCCCAGGTTAGGATCATTAAGGACTGAAGGGAATGATGGAGGAGATGAGCTGCGGGAAGAGCCCAGGAACCCAGCGAAGCTGACGCTCTGGCGCAGCTGGTGGCGAGGGTTGTGACCACTGGAGGCTGGGGGAGTTGGCTGACGCTGGAATTTGGCAGAGGGCAGTGGACCTCCGTTGATTTTCTCTTCATGGATGAAGTGGCAGCGTGAGCCATAAGGGCAGTACCCAAAGTTGTAGAAGGTTCTGCAGGGCTCGGTTTTATACTTAGGATGGCGGAACAGTCCTCGGAGCTCAGCCTCGCCATGGGCAAACTGACATTTGCTGCCATACTTGCAGCTGCCAGTCTCCTGGAAGCCGCGGCACAGCTCAGTCTTGTAACGGTTAGAGGACAGCAATGGTGGGACCTGGGCTGGGAGGCTGGACGAGGGAGGGAAGCCAGGCGGGGGGGCCACAGTAGTAGCAGGGCCTGAGGTAAACGGCTCCAGGTTCTTCAGCTGTCCGAAGGAGGAGATCAGGCTGCTGCTGGGCTCGGTCAGGCTCATGGAGCGGTCGGGCCGGAAGGGGGGCTGCTTTTGTTTGGAGACTGGGGCCTGGCTCCAGATGTTGGATGACCAGAAAGTGCTGCCATTGTCGTCATTGTTAACGTGCTCGGTGCTCAAGCTGAGGCTCAAAGAGGCAGGAGGGGAAGGCGGAGAGAAGAAGGAGGTGGACCGGTTCAACCGACCCTGCCCTGGGACTTTGACTGGAGATTGTGTTGGCAGCAAGGCATCGTTCAAGGCCAAGTTCAGAAAGTTCTGCGAGAGACATTTAAAATAATTACCACACATCATCCACACAACTTCAGAGCAATGCATTTTTATGATCTCCAGAGCACTTTTCAACACTTATTTTCTTCAACTTGTACATTTTTTGTTTTAGCAAGGAAGAAACTAATCTTTAGAGAATATGTGCACACAAAAATGTCCAAACAATGAATTTAAAAAAGATCACTGAAAGATTGGATTTAAAGATATAAACAACTCAGCACTGACATTTTGCCTTATTTAATTATATCTCTTTTAAATCCCAGAGTTAAACACATGAGCAGGAAGAAACAACAAGGAAAAAGAGTTATGAAACCAACCCACTTTAACAAACTTTAAGACCTTTTTTTTTCCAAAATAAAAAAAAAAACCCTCCTAAATCCTTTGACTCACCTTTGTGAGGATGTCGTCAAGCATTTCGGACATGCTGTATCCGTTTGGCCACAAGAGGAAGATTGAACGCTGATCCACGGTTGACTGTTGAAAACCTGTGTCCAGACTTAGAGAGTTAACTCTCTGCTGTGGCTGTCTTGCTTTTTATTCTTGTCTTGGACGCCCCTCCCAGGGGTTGGGAGGAGTTTCCACTTGTAATGTTCCCGGATGACCCTCCCTCTGCCTCAAGTTTCATGGTGAGCTCAGAGATGGGCGGGTAGTAAAACAACAACAACAAGGAAAAAAAAAAAAGGAGAGAAAAAAAAGAGAGAGAGAGAGAAGAAAGAAAACTGTGTATTTTTAGTGAGCTGTGTGAAATGTTTCAGTTTCGTGGGCATGTGAAAGCAAAGCAGCTTATTTACATAGCTCTCATACATACTTTGAGCCTATGCACAGATTAGTCTAAACTTGTTTCTTCTCTTTCTGTACACACTCATTTCTATGAATAATCACAGATTTTCTGCAGTGTGATAAATCATACCAACTCTGAATTTCAAATTAAAGCACTCAGGTGGCAAACAAGTCTGTACACAGACCTGTCTCCTCTCAAATAAACATTAGTCCTGTGATCAATGCCTGGACATGTACACAGGCATGTCATGTTATGTTTACGGTATACATCTTTCTGTGACTAATGCTGTGTTTTCAGGAAGTGTTAGAAATCTTCTGGTCACATACTGTATAGTTTCTGAGTGTGTTTTTCTCCCCCACAGAGAGGAGAGAATATGTTACTGTATTAGCTTGTAGTTTACCAGAACACACACACACACAGCTACGTTTCCCCATGTAGCATTTTCTGTTTCTGTTATCTATACATCAGGACGCTGATACTGCATCAGAGACCGTCCAGCATTTACCAGAATTTAACCAACACACGTATCACAGAAAGTTTTTAATTAAATCGAGATAGGAGTGAGTACAAATACACACCAGGGAGGTATGTACTAAACAGAATAAACCCAGAGACAGATGCTCATCTGTTATTTCGAGAATAAAAATCAGGGAAATATTTTAATATTTTACTCAAACTAATCCATCCTGTCTTCTCAATGTTTTTTTTTTTTTTTTTTTTTATCAATTCTTCTGAAGTTTATTTAAAACACTGCTTCCACTCACACACTGTCATGCACTTTTAAAGCTGTTTTTATGGAAGATTCACACCCATGTCCCACTTTTAACTTCATGGCCCACAACGGAAACAAGGCTGTCACTCTCCATCTTCACATGTCACATAAACTTCACAAGCAACACTGTTATTACCAGAAGTACACTGTTAGTCGCTGATGTTTGTTTGTTTTGGTTTTTGCTTTTTACTGTTGGTATGGTGAGGCCTGCAGCTTTTTTTATTTTTTGTTTCCTTTCCCAGAGGAATTCAGTGCAGTTTGCTTTTCAATTGTGTGTGTGTTATATGTATGTTTTTTTTCACACAGTGTCATCTGAATTTCAAGTCTATAAAAAAGTCACACACCCTTTCCTTGTAGCCTATAAATACGCCCGTAACAATTAAATCAATTATCCAGATTAAAAATAGCTTTATCACCTGAGCAGAGGTTTTTCCATTGACTCTTTGATTTGTATTTAATGTCAAATCACAACTTAATACAGAACAATAACAATATGTTGTGACAGGAGTGAAAAGTTGGTCAGAGTAAAAAAAAGTTAACAAATAAATCAATATTTCTGATGTAAGTTAACAAATTCATCAGCATCCGTTTCATTTCTAAAACACTGATGTGCTGATATCAGCTAACGGGGAGACTACACTACTTTCTGCACTGCTGCATGCGTCACCCAGTGACATGAGTCATAAGAAATCCTGGCAATGACAGCACATACATTTAAATCCATGTTGTGCAAGTGTAGAAAAGTTATTGAAATATTAATGGTAACACGTGATGAGAGGGATGGGCAGCACGGGAACACTGTCAGACTTAACCTGAGGCCAAAACACAAAATAAACAAGGATTACACAACTATTTCTTAGGAATATAAACAAAGGTTTAGTTTTTTGTTTTTTTGGATCCAGTAACTATGATTGTTGAGCCAATAATGACATTATCTGGCATTTATTTCAAAGGATTTGGTGTACCATGGACTTTAAAAAATAAATGTTGCCAGGGCCATGAAGCCACAAGGATTTGGTTCTCCTGTTTTATTTGAAGGCAATAATTAAAATCATATTTAAAGACTTGAGTGAAAGTAAAAACAAAATCTTTGCTCAATAACAAACAGAAAATCTGAGGAGTAAGATGTTCCTCCTCACGAGAAGAAGTCTAATAAATGAGGATGCATGTAGTGTAACTCCACAAACTACAGTTACAAAGTCATTAAGGTCAATGTTGGTTCATCAAGTAGAATCACTGCTGTTTGAAATGTGTTAGAAATGTCTTCATATAATTCTTTTTATCGTTAAAGTAAAGCTAAAGTGATACGATATTAACCAAAGTAAATATATTAACAATACAAATTAAGTAAAGTTCCCACTTCTGCTTCAAGAAACAGTGAAGTATGAGACATCAAGACAGTTTCACTACAACTTACCGCCACAACATGTGGATGTTCCTCTCACTCTCGTTGTGCTTTCTACAGCAAATCCCGGCATAATAACTCCATACATGACTGTATGTATGTAGGGAATTTTGTTTTATTTTGATTTTATTTTTTATTTTGAATATTGTACAGTATGTTATTGTATAATGTTGCATATCATTTTTTAAATTCAGGTATGTTTGATTGTCAATAATAATATTTCTTAATAAATGTAAGTTTCTGTGACACTACAGCTCACGGGCCTCCTTTATGGACAGATGGACGGCCTGACCGAGACTCTACAAGCCTCTCATGTTCAGCTATTAATAACTTCAGCTTGATATAAATAACGTCACTAAATATAAACCTGTCAGCATCAGATACTTATGAGCCTGTCAACAGGGTGTGGAAAAAACCCGACCCATCTTTACATAGATTTTTTTTTTTTTTTCTTCTCAACAGCAGCACAAACAGCTGCAGTGACATTTACAGTATGTGTATGTGCTTCTGTGTTTTCATGGTAGTGTGGTTACTTTGCTTTCTGCCCCAGTTACATGTAACAGGGAGGGGCTCACACACACACACATGCTTAAAAGAACATTCCTGCTAAAGGTAGCTTCCAGATTGTTGTGTGTGTTTTTTTTTTTTTTTTTTTTGCTTGGTGACTAAGCGAGTGAGTGCTCAATGCCAAGTTTTCCACTGGGGTTTTTCTTAAGTGACATGCCAACATTCACACTGAGAAGCCTCGTAACATGTTTTGACATGATCGCACCATTGCTGTGTCACATGTTTGAAAGGAGAGTGGAGGTCTGAGTTTACTGTGGGAAAAACTGTAATATGAGAAATGGAGGGAAAAGGTTGGCGGAGACTAATGTGTAAGAAAAAATAAAATGAAGCGACATACAGAACATGGAGAATACAAACATATCATACTGGCAGATCCCTGTAATGAATTATAAGTTTTTATTTATTTAAAATTTAGGGCGTCTGTTTCTCAGCTGGAAATCTGTGTCATTACTAAATTTGATTTTTTTTTTTTTTTATCAGAAGAAAACCTTCATTATACAAATATTACCCATAAATCACATGAAGCTTATACAACATTCTTACTACTTCACAAGTAAACCTAAACCAGAAGCTTTGTTTTATGTGCTGATATTGAAAAGAAAGAAAAATAACATTTTATCCTTCACATACAACCCAAGAGAAACAACTTTACAGAATAAATGTCTTCTCAGTTACTATAGATTAACTTGTAAATACAGGAACCTGCTGTTATAAGCAGGAAAAGGAGTGCACAATATATAGCCATTATTCCTGTATCTCTGTCTGTGTGCTGTGTAACTAGACTAAGCTGTATAGATGGATCATTAACTAAAGTGGGCCTGGTGCTTTTTCTTTTACATCACACTGCTTCAAGGAAATGAGGTCAGTGCCTGAAAATACATGGGAGTGAACATATATAGATAAAATGTTCATTTGTATTTTAATGGTATCTTCTCTCTTAGGTTTAAGGTTTTATTGACTATAAATATATATATCTACTTCAGAATGTTTAGGTTTATAATTTGTTTACATGCTATAATGTAGATTATTGAAGGCTCTGTTGTAGTGCAACTTTTCAATACTATTTTAAGTCTCACACTACACCACACTCACCCATTTTTAACCAAAGCAAATTGTCCGGATCTATTTTCCTTTCTTGGATTTCTCTCTGGAGGCATCACGTGCACAAATAGGAGGGAAACTGAGGGGAACTTTTCAGGAGTTTGAGTCACCGCTGATGGCTGCAAAGTGCTAAGTCATGATCATATGATGATGACAGGTGAGGGCAGTGCACCAGAGACGCCCATAGGCTGCTAATGTTTCCATTATGTTGAAACAAAAGCTGCTGCTACTGGTGATGGATGCTGATGAGCATCATTTTAAAGATGTGTTGTTTTTAACATCTCTCTGTCTTTGTGTTTTGCACTGAATCTGTTTCCTGTTCAATGAATCTAATGTTTGGAGATTGTTACCTTTGGTTTTTTCCTCTGTCTCAGTCCTAGTTGATGGACTCAGGTTGGATAGCATGTGCCTCTAAAAAGTGGTACTTTGCAAATATTTAACCATGCTCTCCATAACATCGCTATGGTGACATGCCAAACATTGTACACCCAAAGGGGCACAGGTTCAACAGTTACTTAGCAACAGCTGCAGAGCAGGTTTGTAAAACTAATATAGCTGCCACAGAAATATGATGAGCCCAAGCTGCCTCTGAATTTTATGGGTGATTCATCAAGGTAACAAGAGATGGAGGGATGGTTGTGGAGAGCTGGGAGGAGAGAAAGTGAGTCAGTAGTTTAATTTGGCAGCATGTATGAACATTATGAATGGGGAAAGTACCTGACTCTCCAGATATATGGCAGGCACACAATGTCTCTGTCTTTATCTTATATATGTCACGTAAGTGATAAGGATGTTTCTGTGTAGGATAATTTGATAGGAGCTGTGTGGACTTTGGAAATCATGCACTGAGCACACTGCACCGTGATGAACAGCGAATGTGCAAACAGTACGTTAGGGTCATTTGACTTGATGAAACCAGTCCTTATTTAAAAGAAGAAGAAGAAGAAAGCAGGATTTCTGTATAAAGTCACAGTGTAAACAATCCAGCTTTAATGTAGCAGAGAGCGTTGCGGTGAATTATATACACCATTGAGTTTTATTCCCCCTAATGTTACATTTTAAATGGATTTTGAATGATAATAGCACCTCCTACAACCATGCAGATTCTTACTGTGTGGATTGTACTTTTTGTGCAAGTTTATTTTATTATTATTTCCTTTTATTCATTTATTTGACAGTGACAAGTGACCTGATTATGAATTAAATAAGGCAGAGGCAGCACAGGAGTTGTATTTTTCATCTACAGTCCCTGGTTTGATTTAAAAATGGTATTCAGAAATAATATACATACATATCTCAATATCCTTTGGAAAAACAAATGATTTGATATAATACATATTCACAGAGTAGTCTATAACACTCAATAGAAGCTTCATATCACAAATAACATAAAAATAAAAACAGAGTATTCACGTTACATACAGCTCTCACACACTCGTCTCCCTGTTGCAGTGTGTTGAAGAGCTGTGAGAAATCCCCACATGTTGTAACAGTCGCCCCTCTCTGTTTACATCAGGCCATATGCTGCTGGATTACCAGTAATCTGGGAGGTCAAAATCAACTTTGACTGGTCTACATGTTTTAGTTTCGAGTCAACAATCAGGAGAAATAAGGAAACGTGATGCAGTCATTTGGTCATTCATCGTCAGGTGTTTCTTCTTTTACACAAGTCAATAACGTGAGCAACCATGGTTCATCCTGTTTGTTCACATTTATCTTCACTATTATCTGCTGGTTTTTTCCAGTTACTTTTTTTAAAAAATCTTGTTGAGTCTTGTTAATCAGCCACAATTTTGGTATTTGTTTTGCCCTTTATTCCAGTTTGTAGTTTTATTTAACATCTGTGGTGAAATCCAGGACAATTTGTTTTAAGTAGTGTGTGATTATTGTGACCACTACTGTTGATTTCACTCAGCAGATGAGGGGAATGATTATATATCTTTAAATATTGTTGTTTAAGATGATATATGGGAGGGTTTTTTTTGTTTTTTTTAAGTCATCTTGATCAAATTAATATATGAGAAGAAGAAGAAGAACCGAAATGAATTACTTAAAGTCATAGTTGGAGGAAGATCCTTTGGCAGAGTTTACCTTCAGTTTTAAATCTGGACTTTTACATATTGGGAAACAATGTGAAACTTAATAATGAACAAAGCACAAATCATGTGGCACACATCAGTATGAGCCCAGACAGGTTAAACTTGCTTCTGCAGGTTTTCTTCTCAGACGTGATGCAGATAAGCACTTTAAAGGGAGATCTTTGTGGAGATTGTGAGCCAGGGAGTTTGCATTAACATGTCCTTTTAAAACACTGTGAGCTACAACAGGCTCTCCAGGGACGGACCTGTATGTATATAAGTCTGGACCTGAAGCGTTGAAAATCTTTTACATGTGTAGAGATTATATTGTTAGTGTATGGAGCAGTTCAGATTTCAGATTGTGTGTTTTAGGAAAGCACATCAATAATGAATATGTTTCTGCCCTGTTTCCTCCATCAGTGCAGAAGTGTGGTTTTGGAGGAATTTCTCCTGTGAGGCAAACAGTAAAAATGATTTGTTAAATTCTTACTGTCACAGCTGCAACTACAATCAAGGATGTCGCCACAATTAATGCTCGTGTTTTCCAGCAAGAAACTTTTTGTTTATCTGCATGTTTTCGCCTCAGGGGAGTAAGAGGTGGTGGTTTCTCAAAAAAGAGCAAAATCTGGAGTGTGTGTGTGTGTGTCTGTTTTCTCCACTCAGTTATACATTTCTCATCCACATCCCAAACAAATTTCCTAATGTGACGTTTTTCTCCCTCAGGAACAAACAGTCACTTAACAAAAACAGAGTCTCACTGCTGCTCGAAGCCACAATCCTTCACTTCACTGAGTGTGAGGGATTGTGACATGAAATAAATCTGTTGTGGGACTGATTTGATCTTCTCATCTGAAGATGAACTTTTCAATTTTTTGGTCGGTCATGAAGAGAAATACAGCAGAAAGTTGAAATTGTTCCCACAAGTCCGGTCATGTGGATGCAGGAGACATTTGGCAATAGGTCCTAAAAGCTTGAAGCTTTCCTGTCACATTGGAGACAGAGAGAAATAAAAATGATTATGAGACTCAGTCACTTATGCAAGAGTGTATGATCCGAGGTGAATTTAGAGGTGGGACATCATGAGCGGTTTTGTAACAACCATCAAACGACACGTTACAACAAACACGTCTGAAGTGTCTGTGTTAGAACAACATGTACTTTTTCTGTACTATGTTACCAAAGTCATAGTTGCTGATCTCATTTTGCTTCCACTTTGATTAAACATTTGTTATGTGGGGTGGTGGGTGAAGAAATTATATTTTTACAAAGTTTCTTTCCACATGCAATCAGTACAATGAACTTCCTGTCGTTTATCCATGCTGCTCAGCACTGCACTTTAAGTAACATATACATGGAGTTTATTTATTCTGTGTATTTATGTTTTCATGTGGCTGCTCAGTTCTGCATTTTGTGTCTCTGTAGTAATGTCCCACATCTTATGTCCTTAGGTGGCCCTTTTTTACTATAATGACAATGAAGGTAATTCTGAATTTCATCTTTGTTGTTACAAAAATCTACCTTCAATTTAATTCTCTTTGAAATGATTAAAGTTTGTACTGATAGGAAGAGTACAAGGAAGTATTCAGATTTACAAGAGCTATTTTATTTTATTGTTGTGTGTTTTCCTCAAGTGCAAACATACATTAAACACAATAGTAACAATTTTTTAATAAACAATCTGGAGAAGTCTGACTTTCTCTGAGTAAATATAGATCTAATACTGAGCGATCCTTTTAAAGCCTCAGCACACTGACACAGAAAGTGCTTTATCAGCAAGTCTGTGACCCAGCTCCTCCGTGTGTTTGTGTGTGTGTGTCGCAGATAGTCTCGTACTTCAAGGTCACTGACCGGTGTGTGCTGTTTGGTGATATTCACGTTTGTCACCACATTATGAGTCAGAACAGAGGTGTTTTCCCGCTGCACCGTGGCGGCCGTCCAGCTTTTTCATCCTGCGTCCTCTTGGCAACATGTTTAGCAGCAGAAACTCAACAGATGTTTTGGGGTTTTATTTTTGGGACTGTGTAATCGTGGAGCTGTGCTGCCAAAAGGACATACCAGAACATTTCAGTGTTACAGGGAACACCCAAAAAAAGTATTGTACAGAAAGACGATCATCTGATAGTGCTGCAACAAGGACTGAGAGCGGAGTACCAGGAAAATCTCATAAATTAAAGTTTGTGCGAGGTCAGCGTGACCCGAGTGTACGCAGAACAAAAGTACCAGGAACAAGAAATATTTATTATGGCCGACTGGAAAAATGCTGGAAACAGATGAGCTGTAGTTGTCAAATATGTTACAGAAAATCCTGCAGGAGAGTTTTTAAACCCTCTCCTTAAACAATCTTCAGCATGAGGAGATGTCGATGAAGACGAGAGAAGATAGAATAAAGTAGAACAGAAAGAGCAGAATAGACACAGTGTATCTCTTCTCTTCTCCTTTTAAACTCGCTCTATCCTTCATCTGTTTGCTTATTCTGGCCTACAGCGCGTGCCGCCCACTGAACCTCTTAATAAATTCTCTGAAGTTCTTCTATTTTTTCAAACATTTTCCCTCTCCTTCATTTCCCCTGCCACTTTTCCAGAGTACCAGCACTCTTCCTTCTCACGAGGAAACAGGGCCAGGTTGAAGAGAGGCAGAAGAATGAGGGGGGAGGGATAGACGGGAAGCCGCAGTCGGAAAATGAAACAAAATGTTCTGAACTGCGCTGAAGCAACTGCCAGGAAATGAACTCGAGCTGGAGGCAAAACTACCCCAAAAGTTTAGAAACTGCCCCCAAAATGAAAAACATCCCCAATAATAAAAATTTCTACTTTCAGCTTTAGACAGATGTCACATCATGGAGGCGACTTGTTAGGTTTTACTGGCAAATTGTAATCAAATTGTCCCATGTATGTATGAGTGTGATCGTCTGTGCAGAAAAGAGTAAAAGACAGATGAGGAAGAAAGAGATGTTTTCTGACAGCTTACTGTAAAAGTTTCACAGTCTGTAGTGGCTATTTAAGAGATGACTTTATAACAGCAATGAGAGTAATGTGTGAAATAAAACTGAGATTTTCCACAGGATTTCCTCTTTTCTTCTAATTCTATTTTTACATACAGTATTGTAATAGGCAAAATACCTCTTTATTTTTACCTGATCTGTATCTGATAACACCAATTTCAGGCCATTTAATGAATTTAACACAGTTTATCTATGTATTAATTCTACTGTCTGTATTATTTGTTTAATCCATTCTTTTATTCAGCTTTGGGAACATGCTTTGTAATCAAAATTTCACACAAATGAAGCTTCATTGAACTGAACTTAAATGACAAATGCCAAGTAGTAATACATTAGCCACACCTGTACCCTGGTCATCCATGGTAGTGGAGTATATTTGCTTCATTTATCCCCCTGTAAGACGTGGAGGCCTGCTGCTGCACGCCTAAAGAAACTATGGCCCTTCTTAAGTCTGTCCCGCTCCTCTGGTTGGAGTCTCATTTTAAGATAACATAGATTAACAGAGATGGCAAGTTGAGACTCGGGGCTCTCAGCACCTTTAAGAGCAAAGATAAGGCTTCAGGAAACCGTCCAGGAGCCACAAGTAAGATAAGAGGACCCTTTTTAAATTGCATTTAAAAGATACCACACAAATTGTGGTTGAAGGTGGATATTTTAAAGTGTTGCTTCATGTGCTTATGAGGAAAAAAAAAAAAAAAACCCAGAACCTTAAAACCCATAATCAAAGTGTGTGGTTTCTATGGTTTAATCTTGCAGCACTGTACAAGTGACGATAGTGAAAGACAGTAATTTAGACTGACTACGTGCTGGTGGTAACATAAAGCTGAAGAAATTCAATGAAAATATTTTTGGTGGAGGAGTTTCTGGTACCTGTCTTTTCGTTTGAGTAAGCAGTAGCAGTATTAATGTTTGGCTGTTTTTTACAATCATCTTCTGCGTCATTTCTCACTCTGCTGCTTTGATGTTGTTCCACTATCTCTCAGTGCTGTTTGACTGCAGGCCAGCATCAGGTGATAAAGAGTCTTTATGTTCCCAACCTTTATTCACTGTTACTGGCCCCTCACCTTTCTCTTTCTGTATCCCGCACCACGCTGTCTCACTGATGCTGCGTCTCAGCTGTTTCTTTAAAAGGAAAAGTATGTTCCTGGCTGTACTGCAGGAACAACACACACACACACACACACACACACACACACAGAGAAATGAGGGAAAAGGGAGTTTCACAGATGTGTCTCGGATACAATTGTAATAATTCGCAAGAAGTGACACCGAGAGTCAAAATGTTTTTATTTCAGGGCTCACACATCCGCTACACTTGGTTGAGCAGGAATAGGAGTTATTTTAATTCTCTTTTTTTGCCGTAAATTGTGTTCACAAAGTTCGGCTGTGCTGCATATTGGTCACATTATGCATATTGATAAGTTAGCAGTTAATACCCCCATTATGTTGTTCTGTGGAGCAGCTGTGGATTAGTTTTTAAACTCATTAAAGATTAAGTTTCCAAGCACAGAAAATCATTAAATGATTGCCTGTTGTTGGAGAAAATAAATGACAGGACTTGCTGTGGCTGTTGTTGTGTAACAATTCATCAGAGAAAATAAAGATCAATTCATTTAAACACAGGATAATTAAACATCTAATTTGACACACACTCGAACATTTTAATTTAGAAATGAAAGATAGTGCACATGACTCACAGCTGGATGATAGACGTGATAATATGCAACGACTCCAGATAATAGATGTTGTTTCCGTCTAATGAGTGAGTTGTGGTTCATCATAGACACAAAAAGAAATGCACACAATAAGAAGAGGCTCTGGAAAACACATTCACGTGTTTGTCAGGACAAAGGTGTACTTCCTGGTTGATCTTCATGCACAAACTGCATAAACGTGCATTTAGTGTTACATTTATTACTAATTAATAGTTATTAAACTTATTTGGAAGAAGTATAACTAGGTTGTGTTTAAAAAAATGGAAGAAATATACAATATACATGTAAACACACATATGACACACACCTACACCACAACACATGTACGAGTTTATTGATACATGAATATTCTCCTAGAATCAAATATAAATGTTGTCTAAATAACTAGGTCTCGCACACACACACACACACACACACACACACACACCTTCACAAACGCACACAACTGTAGCTCTCACACAATCTCTCTCTCACACAAAGTGTGCTACTCACTCCTTTGAAAGGCTCTCTTGTAAAGTGTGTGAAACCTGTATGGAAGTGTAAAGATGTAATGGGAATGGAGTGTGTGTGTGTGTGTGTGTGTGTGTGTGTGTGTATTTTCACATGGATGGGAAAAACACAAGATCATGTTTATATGTCACATTCCTGGTTCTCTTTATAAATCCAAAACTAGGAAAACACGCATTCAGAGATGTTACTCCAGAAACATTTAGGGAACCTGACTTTACCTCCAGATTCATATAGGAGCAGTAGCTGTTGTTATACATGCAAATGATCAGGCGATGAGGAAATACATCCCACAGAATGATAATGTGATGTCTTGCTGCATTTTTCATGGATTTACAAGGTCAGCTGAAACTCAGCTTATTGATTCTGGCAGCTGCTGCAGACTAACGCAACACAACAAGTATATTTACAACACACATCATCTACAGCTCGAGATATTATCCACACTGGTGTTATTCAACTTTCTCACTGCTTAAAAAAAAAACAGAAGTCAGTAAGTTTCCATGTTGAGCTAATGCTAGTCTTTCTTTTTCAACTTACAAGAGAGCAACATGCACATCAGGTAGGATTCAATTAAATACTCTGCTTCTTTGTCTCAACATACACATATACCAAAACAGAAACAATAACAAAACAAACAGATTAGCAATAGTTCAGTTTAACCCAGTACAAGCTATTGCTCAAGACTCATATCCAAAAAAACACACTTAATACTAAGGTACCTTGCAACACATGACATGAGGGAGAACTGAAAATAATTTATCAAGTCATCACTTCAATGTAGGTCGATGTTCCTCTAACAAGTATGTAATATGGAAACGCCTTAATCAGCAGTTCAGTTTGGCCAGATGAGGAGCTGAGGTTGAGAATACAAAGTTTTGGATCATTTTCTAGTTTTATAACCATGATTTTCTGTATATCAGTTTGTAAGTGTAAGTGAAAACAGGTGCTTGTCTAATTCTAGCATCTGTGTCAGGCAGGGTTAAATAGACTGATCCAAAGTTATTAATATGGCCTTAACAGTGTTAACAATTAACAGTGTGTATGTTACTGAAGGAAAAAAAAGAGTGTTCCTCCAGTGTGTGTCACGTGACAGTGTCATATTCACTGTTGTTTGCCTTTGTGTATTGTCAGGTTGTGGACTTCCTGTTTATTCCCAGTGTACATAGATACACATGCACTGAATCATCACATTTCTCCTTCTTTAGAACTTCTTTGTTTATGCCAAGAAAATTTTCCATCTGGTCTTTGTTATTGAGCTCTTGTAACTGTACAAGTACACAACATTTGTTTAGACAAAAGGGAGCAAAATGTGGCCAACAGCCCAACCTGGCAAACAGTCACTGTTAATAATCCCAGGATTAAATCCAGGTTGCTGCTCCTCTCCTACAGCCTTTGTTCAATCTGTCATTAAGACAATGGAAGTTTCAGCACCTTCTTCTTTGTGCTTCTAAATGGGTCAAAACTCCATTACATCAACACATGCTGTCATTTACTCAAAACCTGCTCCTCACGCATCAGTAAAAATATATATATGATATATAACATGAGCACAAAGGAGATTATTTACAATGACAGGAAAAACAGAGAGGACTGACTTCCACACAGAAAGCAAACACAATGAAAAGAAGGTATAATAACAAGTGTGTGCACAAGTAATTATAGTTGGCAGAGAAAAAACATGGATTAAAGGGATAGCTGGCATTAAAAAAAACTACATATTGGATTATACTAATGTACAACAAATGTGTTAGTGTGCATATGTTTTTGTATGTGTGTTTCTGTGTGTGTGTGTGAAGCCTGGAGACAAGTTCCAGGGTGTGACCTGACATTGCTTAAGTTTGAGAAAAGGCGAGGCCTGATGACATCAGCAGGTGAAACCTGTTTTCTGTTAGTGACAGGAAATGATGCAGGGACCAGGCTGTGTTTGTGTATGTGGGTACATAGAAAAAAACCCAAAAACAATCCTTTTATCTCCATGCTGGCTTGGAGGGGTAAAAAAAAATGAATTTACCAGTTACTATTAAATGCTCCACTTAAAGACACACAACCTAAAAATCAAAATCCCACTTTTTTTTTTTTTTCTGTAAGAAGTTTGCTTTTTGGTAAGGTGGTACTTCCTGTTAAAGTGACTTGATTGACAGTTAAAGTAGTGGTTGGACAGGTCATATTATATAAGGGACTGAGTCACTGACTTGTTTATGTGACAGACAACAAACACACACACACACACACACACACACACAGTTGGTGAGTCAGTGAGGAATGTGTGCTATGTGGGTTTGAACGTAGTCGAGTGCGCAGCATGAAGACAGCTGTTGGGATCCTTCATGCTGGTGCTTGACAGACTTAAAGGAATGTTACGTTTCTCAGACCTGTCAACGTAAAGTCAGGTTTGAACTTAAAAAAAAACGATCAACTGCACCAAGTAGTGACAAAGTCTGTTTTATTGTAATTCCAAGCTGACGTCTGTTTGGACATTCCTACAACACTGAGCTCAAGTCACACATGCCAGAATAAATAATCACCTCTTTTATTTAAGTTAAAATCCCAAGTCTATAATTAATAGCAACTTTATCAAATAACTGCAGTGACACAAAATATTCCAACATAATTTTGTATCAAGATTCCTAGAATTGCATGAATAATATTAAACTACATAAAACACAAGTAAAATATAAAAGAATTCGCAAAAACACAACAGATTACAGTCAAGGTAATGAATGCAGGAACAAATCGATGTGTTAACAGAAAACCAAGCAAGTAAATGGTTACACTGCTGTTCATGTAACACAACAAGCACTCTCATTATTGCAGACGTGAGGACAGAAATACTGTACACACATTATTCTGTTGTTCTCTTATCCTGTGGGTTAATTATTGTGTGTGTGTTTGATTCTTTCATGATTTTTTTTTACTTAAGACCGGCAGCACTGGACACACAATCAGTGACTATTGCAGGAAAGACAAAAAACGCCTGTTAAATTATAACTGGAGGACATGTTACTAAAGTTCATTCCCACCACCTTTTTTTATAATCATCACCAGTTGTCGTCCTCTGGGGTTTGTGTCAGTGTTTCCGTGTTTGTTTCCACTCAGTTTCCCTTAGTCAGCTCTTACACAGGAAAAAAAAAATCCCTGTGACATTCAACAGTGTATCTTTGGTCCATCAGGCTGCCAACTGTGTTACTGCAGGGATCAGCCTGCATCATTATTTTACTTTACACATTGCAGCCGATGCTGTTTCCGATATTCTCATGAAGGCCAATTCATTTGGCAGCGTAAAGGTCGTAAAGATTAATATGTGGGAGTCAACTGGAAACAGTCTATTGTCAAATGGAAAAGTTTTCGTAACACTGGGATTAGGCAGGACACCGACCACTCTGCATGTATCATTCACTAACCTATCCCGTGAATGAAACAAGTATCGAGACCAAAGGTCGCTCCCACAGATGACGGGAATTAGGTCTTACTCATGATGTCATAAGAGTACAAATCCAAGAAGTGCGTGGTCGACAAAAAAGATCAGTCACCACTGACTCCCTGGTTGAATTGCAAAAACAAAAGCCAGTGAGCTTAGAAGAACAATCCCAGAGACACTTTTTATAACCTGTTGAATAATTGCAGGGGTTACTACAAATGTGATGGGGAGGGAGGTTGTAAGCTCTAATACAACAGCTAAGTAGTGCTCACGTGTCAGTGAGTGTAGCTGTTGATGTCCAGGGTTGATTAAAGAAAAACTCTAAAGTTTCTAATTGTATTAAAGGAGTTTAATGTAGGTTTACTCATATATGCCTCATTTTCTGTCAGGGCTCTGCAATAATTCAGAATCTCCAGAATCTCCTCTAGAATTTTAGAAAATCTGTTCTATTCCATTCTATTCCATTCCATTCCATTCTATTCCATTCCATTCCATTTTATTCTATTCTATTTTATTCCATTCTATTCCATTCCATTCTATTCTATTCTATTCTGTTCTGTTCTGTTCTATTCTATTCCATTCCATTCTATTCTATTCTGTTCTGTTCTATTCTATTCTATTCTATTCTGTTCTATTCCATTCTATTCTATTCTATTCTATTCTATTCTATTCTATTCTATTCCATCCCATCCCATTCC
>OOFC01032883.1:0-13815 GCA_900323345.1 Pseudochromis fuscus | reverse complement strand
AAAGAAAAACTCTAAAGTTTCTAATTGTATTAAAGGAGTTTAATGTAGGTTTACTCATATATGCCTCATTTTCTGTCAGGGCTCTGCAATAATTCAGAATCTCCAGAATCTCCTCTAGAATTTTAGAAAATCTGTTCTATTCCATTCTATTCTATTCTATTCCATCCCATCCCATTCCATTCCATTCCATTCCATTCCATTCCATTCTACTCTATTCTAAGATCATACTATGGTGTTTGTACAAAGCCTCAAAATATGAACATGTGGAAAAACAAGGAGAGAGATGCTCATCTCTAATATTAATACTGTACAGGGCTGATTTATACACAGACAGTAGATATAATGGACAAAGATAACGTGATGTCACCGGTGGGCTTTTGGACTCAAATTTTAAAGCCTAGAGTTTGGCATTTGAACAATGCCATGTAGGTTATTGGGGGCCAGAAGTGACCATATTTGGATATAAAGAGAGGAGTGAGGTGGAGTAGGTGGTAGAGCAGATCATCCACAAATTGTCAGGTTGGGGGTTTGAGCCCCAGCTCTGACTGTTCAAAATAAAGGAACCTAAGGATGCTGCACAGTATGCATGAGACTCAGGTTCAGGGCTGGTCTCACTGGAGATCAAACTAACCCTAAAGCTTCCACTTTTTGAAACCCAGTATCTATTTAATAATGGGTTGTTTTTTTTCAGATGGACCCCCAGATCACTAATAAGAGGAGTTGAGTTTAGCTAATGACATCTGAATGATTACTTCAGAATTAAACAGTCTATGATTTGTGGTCATGACACTTAAGCTGCCACCACAAATAGTAAACAAAATACCCAAATCATAAACAAATATTTCTTTCTAAACTGACCAGATGTACCAGCACATGATATAGAAGTACAACATCTTCTTACTGTTTAACCATTTTTATAGTATTGTTGTCCATACTATAACATCTTCAGTTAAATATACAATTTGAGCTTTGTGTATAATTATGTAACCACTTGTAACATAATCAATTTTAAAGGGATTAGTGGTATTTAAAGCAACAAGAAGACATACAAATCACACAATTTGGTGATTATTCCAGCTCCAAAGCCAGAGGAGGTCATAACAAAAAACATATTATTTGCAAACCTTAAGTTTGTTCAGTAGTTAATTAAAAGCTAGTGTGCTTAAAGCACTAAAAATACTAACGCACTAACTTGAAGCATGTGACAGTTATAAACAGGACGTGTGTGTCGCGTGGCAAATGTGTGAAAACATGCACGGTATGGTGCTTTTACGCTGCTTTAGCCATCTCCTTTAAAGATTTTCTGTGATTGTGACGTCATGATCTGAGATTTCTCAACTGCCTTTCTCTGTGTCAGAAAAGCAGTTTACCATCTTAGATGTATATCGAAGGCCACTTTATTTTGTTTTGAAGCTGGTACCAGAAGTCAGGAAATTACAGAGAAGTTTCCAGGCATGATAACACGCTGGTTTCCCACCGCATCGTCCCCCCACCCCCACCCCTCTTGTTGTGATGCTACAGAGAGTCCGTGCACATATTCTGCAGTGTCAAACCACAGTGACACAGGCTCACATGACGAGGAAAGGTATCATCAAAGAAGAAACTACACTGACTCATGACCACAGTCTCTTGATTTGAGTCTACATCACATGAGTCTGTATAGCTTCTGACATATAATAACGGTTACTGCATATGCATTTCATGAAATTAAAGTATAGCACGTTTGTCATGTTTCTACACTCACTGTCCCTCCTGCGTCACAGTTTCAATCTGATTGTTAAATGTCACAAAACACTGAAATAAAAACACACTCTGATTAAACTTTATCTTAGTACACGAAGCATGTGGGGTGTTGGATTTTGTCCTCTGCCTAACCTCTAATCTGTGAGAATCGAAAGGTAAACTGTAACAGACTTTCAAGGGAGCACCACAAGTGACTGCTAAGTGGAAATTTAAATGTATAATAATAACAGCCATAAGTTGTAATGTTTAATGTATATGAAGGGGAGCTATGACCTGAATTAACCTAAAGGCAACATGACCCTTCGAAACAGAAAATCGGAAATAAAAGAAAGTATTGCTCAACTCACTTACTTGGTCTGGTATGACCTGTAGCTCATGACTGGAGTGTATGATCACATCTGGGCCATAGTGAACCTTCAACATTATGTATCATACATCAAGGACATTACCAGTTTAAAAATGTCAGAGTTGCTTGTAACAATGAAACAAAATTAAGCGCAATAAGTCCAATTAAAAAGTAAAAATCAATATTCATTTCGATGACTTCTAAAACCTTGTTGAGAAGTACGCTAGATAGAAAAATATTCAGCTCTTGAGCAAAACATTCACTCCCAGACCTCTCAGCTGGAGCACACTTAGCCTCTTGTATGTATCTAACCCACCACCTACAGGATTCAAGTGAAAGCTAGTCACCTCTAAACTGTTTTTCTAAACATGTTTAGCTAGCTTTTAAAAGGCATTTCCAAGGATGTTATTCAGCTTGGCCTGAAGCAGCATTGAAAAAAAAAAAAACAACAGAAAAACTCAAGCAGTTCAGAATCTCTTCCCTCCTTCTTTGATTATATTGTGTATGCTGCAGGGTCTGAAACTGATAGAGAACAGTGCAATCAGTCAGAAATAAATCCACTGAGTCCTTTCTTTAGTTTCTTAAAGGCAAAGCCACTTCTAACCTACATCTGAATACAAAGACAACGTCTCGCACTCTGTGGATTTACCCTTGAAGGTTGCTCTGCACGTCATACACGCCCTAAATCTGCTGCTGCATAACTGACTCTCACCTGGGCAGGGCAGGGTTGGCTTTCATTGATCCACAGGAAAAAACAACAACAACAATAACCCTACCTTCACAATATCAAAACCCCTTGATATGTCACAAGAGGAAATCAAGCAGTCGGCATGTTGTTTGTGTGGATCCACGTGTCATTAATCACTGTTTTAAGACTCCTACGGCACTGATGACATCACCTGACTCAGTCCCACATGACCACACACACAGAGACGGAAAAGCTGACAGGGCAGATTTTATTACACGGAGCACTACGGATTAGTGCAACACAATGCACAGTAGTGTTAAGTCATGATGATCCTGTACAATCTTGTATAAACTAGAGAGGAGTACTGATTTTCCAGAATGGAAACGATCTAATCATACATTTGATGTCATTATTGTTAGACAGTGACGTTATCTAATGTCATCAGAAGAAGTGCTGGCATAGTGTTGTGAAGAAAATAGGTACATTTCATGAAAAAGGTGAGCTTCAGTGACAGACTTGAACAAGAAACTTTGAAATGGTGTGTATTAGTTAGTCAGTCATCCTCTGTACCCTCTTTATCCAAATTGGGTTGGGGGTTACCATAATAAAGGTAATATATATTTAAATAGAAATACACATAAAGTTGTCATTTAGCCATTTTCATAATTCAAATAAACTCCTTGATTTAGTGCTTACAGATAAAAGTGATATAGTTGAACAACACAAGGAAAATCATTTCACTCAATTTCAAAACCCTAATTTTCTTGGTTTAGAGCTGGGTTTGGTTACTGTGCTTAAGATCAGAGGGCTCAAATCTAATTCAACTTTTTGAATGACATGTAGAATTTGGGGTTTGAATGAATGACTGCAAACTGTCCAGGCCCAGAGGCAGCTAAACAACCCCAAACCACAACACTTCAACCACCAGGGTTTACAGTTAATATGAGGGTCTCCCCATAAAAAACTGTCTTTGGTTAAAACCAAACATGTCCTCTCAGTGTGGCCAGAAGGGCTGGTGTACTGGAGTACTGTCATTTGTCTCTAACAGAGGGGGTAGCCAAACATTGTACTGAAGTAAGAGTAGTGTTACTTAAAAACAATATTACTCAAGTGAAAGTACAAGTAAAAGAGTATTTGGTGAAAAGACTACTCAAGTACTGAGTGTAAACTCTGCTACAGTGGTATCACTAACGATACAGAGTAACTAGCATAAATCAATTTACCGTAATTCTTCAACCATTTGAAGGCTGTGGCTCAGGTGGTAGAGTGGGTCGCTTGTGAATCATAAGGTTGTGGGTTCCATCCCCTGTCCACATGTCAAAGTTGCTCCCAATGGTGGCTAGCACCTTGCATGGCAGCTTGGTAGCTATTGGTGTGTGAGTGTGTGTGTGAATGGGTGAATGAGTTGCCTTGTAAAGCGCTTTGGGACCTAGCTAAGGTCATGAAAGTGCTATATAAATGTACCCCATTTACCATTTGTCCTATCGACGTAATTCCAGTTGATTCCCGCTGACGTGTGGCGTTCATATTACCTACATTACGGTAGTGTACAGACGCCCTGCTTATCGGCTTTCAAAATCAGCTGGAATCATGCCGCTAATGGACGAGGAATTATTTCTGTCACCAGTTAAAGGGTTTATTTGTTCTGTGATTAAACTCTTAACGCTAATGATTCAGCTATAAAACTACAAAACAAAATCCTCACTTCCTCATACGTCACTCAAAGATTACCCACAATCCACCTTCTTAAAGGTACAGTAACATAGGTAAAGTGAATGAGTGAGATGCGGGATGCTGGGCAGATGTTGTGGCGTTCACAGTGCCAACCAGCGGCGGGTGGTGTATCGGCAAAACTCGTAAGTTGGTGCACCCGTAAGTCATGGTACCACTGTACATCTGAATAAAAAGTAACAACTCGAGTATAGCCCAATGTGGCGGAGTAAGAGTAGCGTTTCTTCTTCACACATCTACTCAAGTAAAAGTAAAAAGTATGGTCCAGTAAAACTACTCATAGAAGTACATTTTTGTCAAAAAGTTACTCAAGTGAATGTAACGGAGTAAATGTAACTCGTTACTACCCACTTCTGGTCTCTACTGCTGCTTTTTGGACATCATCACCCACCTGGGAACAACAGTCCTAAGGGTTACCTGCAGATCCTCAGATAGAACTTTAAGGTTCTTGGAGACTTCTTTCTGAATCAGCAAATTCACTGAAGTTACTGGTTCTGGACAAAGTGACACCATTTTTTCCCCCTTTCCTGCCAGACATTTAAATGAGACGGGCTCCACCTGTTACTCCCTCAGGAGATCCTGATCATTGGCGCAGACGGCACCAGTCAACATCTGTTTTAATGTGACTAAGTCCTCTATAGTGAGAAAGTATTCAGTAGATAATTAGGACAGGAAGCAGCACTACAGTGTTATAAAGTCTGCATATGGAGGTTCACAGACCAGTCACTAATACATTTAACAAACCACAGTCTTTGCCTAATTCTAACCAATTTCCTTTTGTGCTTAAACTTGATTAAGCCTGAAACACAGCATTGCACTTGTTCAAGGGGATTGGTTAGTTTTGAAAGGTCCCTATTACCTATTACTATTTATTTTTACTATTATTTGGATTTATTTAGATTAATTCTTCATGTATTTTAATTCTGTTCACATTTTAACTTTACTATATTCTTTTTGATTGTGATACTTTCACTTTACTATGTCTGTATTATTTATTTTCTCTGTTCGGATTGTTGTAAAGATTTTTAGTATTATGTGTTTTTTTATATTATCTGCATTGTGTGATGTTTTTAGTGTGAAAATGCTGTAATACATCTCTCAGTTTGGGTATGATATTGGTTTCTGTATTGTTGTGCTCTGTCTCCCAATAAAAATATAAAAAAAAAAAAATAGAAAGAAAGGTCATGACCGTACTATACAAACACCCTGTAGTTGTTGTCACAGTTATCATTGTGACTTTGTAAAATGTACTATATATGTAACTTACTTCACATATTTCTTTAATTAGTTTAATTAGGAGAATACTAATAAAGTAATATCTTGACATTAATGGCAAGATATATTTATAAGTCTAAATGGTAATGCACTGATGTAGGCTTAAGCACTGTTTGAACATGAACAATGATGTGTTATTAACAAAGGGCCCAGTCATACCAGTGGTATTCTGTCATACTTCATCTTAAGGTTGTGAGTGTGTTTATGACAAGGACTGCGACCTATCACCAGCACTGAGTGTAGGTCAGTAACACAAAACTGCTGTGTAGATTTTCTCAGTTGCCTCGAAAAGGTCAACCACGAACTCCTCGACAATCGCAGACAACCAGAACGCCGCTAATGGAAATTCTTTCAGCTTCCTCATGTTGTTTCTTTTTATATATATGTAAATAACTCGGTTCATCAAAAATAGTGTGTGACTCTGAATATGTGCTTGTGTACTGTTATTGCAAAGTACCAGCAAATAGCAGAACTGTTGTGTTGGAAGCTTTGTAAAAGGTTAACTTCCTCTTCATCATTTTTTATAGCTGCTGGTCAGGGTCACGCTGTGTGTGTGTGTGTGTGTGTGTGTCTGTCTATGTGTGAGCATGTGTCTGTGACTGTGCGTATAGGAAACTGGGAAACTGTGAGTAAAACACACAAAAAAGAGAGACACACACACACACAGGATTACATCTATACAGAAATGGGAGAAAGGGAAAATAGTAGTACTGCAGACAGCTGTGTGTACGTGTGAATTGGTTGCAATATGTTTTTATGTGTACGGTTATATGTATGTGGAGCTAAAACACTGGATTATCCTTGATATTATATTAAAGCAGATATTATAACAATACTGAATATTAACTTTCTTTTACATCAAGTTTTATTTTTTATTTTTTGCATGACCTCAGGAGAAATAATATCTTATCATATCTTCTCCGCTGAAAGATAAACATGGACGTTAATGATTTACTTGGGGAAAAAAAAGGGAGAAAGGCCAAAAACTGAATCACGTAGGACCGGAAACTGCTGCTGTACTTATCTGCTCGGGGGAAACTATCGAGCACGTAGCACTTTTGGCCACATACCAGCGAGTGATAACCATACGTCCTCAGCTCTGTGGGAAAGGAGAGGCAACAATCACCATCTGCCGACAACACACCACCAAAACAAGAGCAACGTCAAGACAATGACAAGCCAAGTGTGAGTGAGGGAATACTTTTAAGATTGAAATGAAGTAAATACAATGACCTGTATGAATTAACTGATTAAAGGTAATAAAAAAACTTCTATCAGAGGACGGGCTGCTTCAAAAGTTCAGGGACACTGAACTGGAGGGTTTCCATCACTGTGTTCAGATAACAGGATTGTCTTGTTAACAGTAATCAAGGAAGGGTCAATTTGTCAGCACATAACTAATTATGCAAAGGTAACTATTACATATGATGTTTCTTTTTTTTTTTTTGCTGTCCCACTTTTCCATTACTTTTCCTTAAAGGTCAAGACTATGATTAAGTGTTGCTATTTTGAATTTATATAATAAAAATGTAGTGATTACCGTCAGAAGGCGGAGTCTGACTGGCCCCGGTTACTAATCATGGAAAAACAAATTAGGACTTTCGACATCTTTTTCTCTTTGAGCCAAAGGCCTCGCTGACACAGTCACACCATCTTCTTTTTAAGTGTAAGTGCTTATGTGGCCGTGTGGTTTCACGTGGTTGTGTCTTTTATAACGTCAGCTGATTCACCGCACGGTATATGTTAATGTGCGTGGACATAGTGTATGTTTCATTGAGTCCTTTTCCCTGAATAGTAGAGTACATGTTTGTGTTTTTTGTCCTGGAAGTGTGTTGTATGAGTTATCACTGAAGTTTTATGTGTATATTGTCGGTCTGTTTTTGTGAGTTCATCTAAGTTTTTTATGACAACGATTGAGTATGTGCAGTAAATCTTGGGTTGACGTCAGTGTCTCTGCTGGCCCAGTGTGTATGTGTGGGTGTGTGTGTGTGTGTGTGTGTGTGTGTGCGCGCCCAAGCTCATAAGTGGGTGAAGTTCATAGGTTTATTGTTTTATTCCACCCATACTGAAGTGCTTTATGATCCCTAAAGTCAGACAGATGTCAAAGCCTGAAAGATGACAAAGCCTGAATCACCTCATAATTTATCACAATTAGTCTGCAGAGTCTAGCGAGGTGGTGTTCAATTTTTACTTCAAGTCTTTTTAATCCACAATATTGGTATCAGCGGGAATCTAAACTCTAAAATCTAAAATTGAAAGTTTGGTTTATTGGCTTTAAATGATCTCGCTTCATGTTTAAAAGGGAAACGATTGAAAAGATTTACAGTTGTTTGAGGACGCGTCACATCATTTATTTCCCTAATTCTACGTGATGTTTTGAGCACAGTGGTTTTTATTAGATGTTAAAAACCATTAAAGTTTAACAATGCGTGAAGCAGAGGTGGCTGTTGATTATAGACTAGGGTGGGGTAAATGCTCACACATATACAGCCTTGTCATGAGTGCCAAACAGTCAAACTCTTATCTGCTATGTCACTTTTTAATTTTAATTTGGTTGGATTTGAATATGCACTTTGGGTACTTTACCCATGCTAAAGTTACTGACTCTGTATATACTCAGCTGGCTGATACATCACAGGAAACACACTGTATATTAGTCAGTGATTGCTGCCTTCACAAAGTAGAATTCACATTTAATAATAATATCTGACATAACCTCAAATGCACCAAAAATCAGCCAAGGGAGTTTTATTAGGGGAAGTACTGCATTTATGTGCATATTTACATGTACTTCTTATTGCAGAGTGTTCAGTTAGGTCTGTTTAACAGTACAGATTTGGACTGAGAGTTTGTCAGGCCTTCTTGGATGTCTTAGATCTATACTTACACCTCGTACGAAATGTCACATCGAAAACATACAGTCATATCAGTAGTGAGAATTGAAACGGAGCGACGGCTCAGTGTGACTCTGTTGTTTCAATATGAATACTCTGTCTCATATTCACAGCCATCTGTTGACTGCACATGTCTCAGTACACGTGTAACGACTGGCTCAGGGAATGCATGCACAGTGAATCATTTTGTGAGTGACTGAACATTTTATCTTGTTATCTAACAAAAAGATATTTTTAATTGTTGTGGATTTTAATGTCTACACTGCTCCCAAATTGTAGCAAAACACACTTTTTTCTAATAATAAAACCATGGCAACAGATTGAACATGGATAAGATCCTAATGTGGTGAAACTGTCAAACACATGATGTGCACGGGATCACACATTGCTTGACAGTGTTGTTATAAAATGAAACAAAACAAGTACTGCTGTCAAATGATTACAATTTTTAATTTATCAGCTTAATCACAGGGTTGCTGTGAATTCATTTCGATTAATCACAATTAAATATTAATACTTCTAAATCTATATTAATCACATTTCATTTTGCATGAGGGTGGTTTGTCACAAGCTAGGTGATGCGTTAGCTTAAGTGCTAGCAGTATCGACTAATGCATGCTTCGCTTTAATGTGATATTTTAAGCTGAAAATGCTTCAGTGACAAGAAAACTTCTTCCTGCAGAGAGTCAGTCAACTAGTCTGTCTTGATTTTTTGGTGCTCAGATTTCCTATGGAGAGGACCAACGTGCTGTTTAGCATCCTCCATTGTTATCGGTTGGTTCTGCGGCCTGTCACCACAGGATTAACTGCCTATTTGTGTATAACAGTAACTCCACTTGGACAAACCACCTGAAATACATTACCAGAGATGTTCAGAGTCATTCTGTGCTGCAGATGGATTAATTGCGTTAAAATTATTAATCAGATTAATCATGGTGATGGATGAATCCGCGTTAATGCATTAACTTTGAAACCCCTAAAAATAAACTATTTAACATGCAACAACACTCACACAGTACTGTAAGGTGTCAAGCAGATGTATTTTTATCTCATAAGATGCACGACTGACTGATTCACATACAGTGTCACATGTGAATACACTGTAGAGAATATAGTGTACAACAAGGCTGCCATTTCAGTAGTACATAAATGTCATTATTTCCCCAGTTTGGGGTCATTGAGTCAACATAAACCCGGTTTATAAACACATTATAAACACTTTCCCCCCCATCTACTCAAAAACCCTCCTGTGGTTTGACAGGATGTGTGACGGCCACGTGTGACTATAGATATATGTCAGGAGGAGTTGTGGGTGGTTTTCCATTGTTTATACACACTGGAACAGAAATGACTGAAGACCCTGACCTTGCAGGAGAGGTGGGCCCTCCTGTTCCATTACAGACGTCCACACTCACTGTACAGTGAAAAGAAAGTGTGATGCAGAGCTGCTGAACCACACCAGCATTTGGTGTGTGTGTGTGTGTGCACATCGGCAACATCAGGTGAGTGTGCCATTGCAAAAAAAAAAAACCTAGCAGACAATATGTCTCCTATCTTAAGAAATGAAGGTGCTGTCTGGTTTTCAGACTCAGTTTATTTGCAGATGTGTGACGTGTGATGAGCCCCTCAGGTGTTAATACAGCTGTGGATGCCAGTGGGGGAGCAGTAATGCACAGACATCCTCTGGCTCTGTTCATGCCTGTAGTATGACGTCTTATTATGCTTATTCACTTACTTTTCCAGTGTCAGATAGAAATGATCGGCCACGCACTCGCGCTCGTGTGCTTAATGTAAAACCAGCTAACTTAGCTTAGCTCATGGTAAATTAAAAACAACAGATTCATAGAAAACAATGTTGCTATTTTAATAGGGGTCAAGTAATTTCTTTTACATTGACGTAAAACTTTATTATATAGATTTAAATGGTTGCTGTAACTTCAACTTTAGTAGACAGTTTGTAACATTTGGCAAGAAAGAAAATAAAATAACATTTAAATTAATATTGTTGCAGGTTGCTTGTTTTAGCCATTCACGACCAACATGTATTCCCATAGTGATTAAGCTGTAGGCAAATATTATCCTAGAAACACTACAGGATAATGGTGAAATGACAGTAAGCACCCTGACCTTCGGCGTCCTTCGATGTCCGTCAATCAAAGGCCCGAGAAATAAGCGAGCTTTAATTAATGACGCTGCAGTGAAATGAAAGTACAGCCACTGCTACCTGTGTGTTTTCTCAAAGAGAGACAGAGAGAAGGAGGACGTGTGATGTGAAGTGTGATAATGTACAGCACATAATGTACCCTGCAGTCTTTTGATTTAATTTGAATAGCATTCTTCCCCCCAACTGGAACCTCTCCTACGCACCAAGGGGCCTCACTTCCTTTTCTGAAAGCCTTTCCATTTCCTCTCTGTCTGAGGCGGAGCTCCACTTTAAAAGCAAACTACTCCTGCTCGAGCCATAAAACAGATTTCTGCTTGTGTTTTGGAGACCAGCAGACAGTCATCCACAATCTGTTTCTGTCTATTGTCACTTATTTTGCAAGTAGCTGAAAGACAGTATGCTACGGAGGGGGATTATCTTGCGACATCTTGCAGCAGACTTTTTTTTCTTCCTGCTGCAGAAGGGTGTGAAAAAAGTGTTTAAAAACATTTCACTCTGCCTAAAAGTTGTGAACGGATGTGGTTGACGACCTTTGTGGTGCAGGTACACGTCATTTTCTAAAGACTGAAAATGTCACAAAAAGCCAACATATACAGTCAGTAGACTCAGATCTGAATTTACAGAAACTTAACAAATTTGGGGAGTACTGAAATTAAAAGTCACATTTTTAATGGGTTTAGATGGAGCTCTATTCATTTACTTCTTGACTGATCTCTCGCCCACAACAGTTGTGAGTGTGTAGGCCAACGCTGAGTGGAGGAAAGTATAGTCATGTGAAGCAAAGCAGAAATACAGAACAAAAACAATCTCAGTGTATGTGGTGAAAATGGCATGGAAAACAACACATTTATGGAGGTGGGACAGTCATAAAGCAGAAGTACAGAATCTTCTGACATTTTTGAAGTACAACAAAGTTTTCCTGTCTGCTGCTTATCTGTCTGTCTTCTTTCCACCAGGTCTATAATAACTTCAGGAGAATATTTCTCCTTGTCCCAGCATTTCTTCTTCTTCTTACTTTTTTTTTTTTTTTACTGTTGCCAGAAATTTGGGGGCATTTGAAAAGGTCTGTATTTACTTTGCAGCACATGATGGAGTCCTTCTCTTCATTTAGTGCCTGATTTGCTAATGTAGTGCTGCCACCTACTGGCTACAATCAGTAAAACACATCAGGGTAAATGTTTCTGGTTCAGTGAGTCACATTTACTGGGTGCTGATGTAGGTTATATTCAACACATCACACTGTCAGGAAAAAAGAATTAAAAAAAATGTTGCTTTCTTTTTTAAAATCAGTTAATTGTCTTTTATATGACATAACCTGACAACACTATGAGACGATAAAATCTTAAAATGAAAATAAGCAGAAATGATTTAGACATCAAAGGACAAAAGTTACAAATGATGTAAGATTGTGTAGTATGTGTTTGAGTTGGAGATGAGGATCATTCTGTCTGGTCTTGATTTTCAGAGGAAAACACATCAACTCTGAACTGCATGGTCTCGATAATGTGTCAATAAAATATTTATTTAACACTGATCTGTTTTTATATCATGTCATATTAGCTTGTATCTTGTGGACAAATGGCAGCAAACATGCTAAAGTTCATTTGCATGCATCTGAAGTTAAATGTCAATAAATCAGGACCAACAAATACAATTTTTTATATGATTTTAACTCACATAGATTTCAAATTCACTCAAATTTAAAGCTTCCAATTTTAAATAGCTGCCATGATGTTGCCAAGACCATCATTGAGGCTGTAAGTCAGTGGACAAAGGTGTCATTATTACTCAGAACCTTTTGGGGAAATTAATTCTTGTCATTTCCTCTATGTTCAGCACACAGATAATGTACACACTCACACACATGATCAAAGACCTTTACACTTACAGACATGTAATACAGTATGTCCACACCCTTACAGTCTGCCATTATCCAGGAATACACAGACTTTGAAACCACAACAGTTTACTGTAAACTAACGGCAGTTTTCAGGTCAGTGGAACCAAAAACACCTCTCGATCTTCCTCTCATACACCAACTTGTTTTCATTCCCAGCACACACACACACACACAAAATAATCCTGTACACATGAAAAACACTGAGTCAGTCAGCGACCAGGGAGCAGCCACTGGGACAAGAGTGGTTTCTTTCTTGCCTAATTTGGCTGACAGATCCTTCAGTTTACCAGTGCTGCTCAAGTAGAGAGGCACGATTTAAGATGTTTTTGAATCAGCTTTACTTTACATCACAAGCTCATTCACTCCCATTTGATTTCAAACAGCATCAGGAAACGTCTGCTTAGCTTCTAATTTAGTTGGCATGAAATTTTGCATGAAAAAGCAACATTTCAGTTCAGCACTCAGGACTGATTTGTCCAAAAAGTTTGTATGATCAAATTTTGGTACTTAGAAAATACAAAATCTAATGTTAATATACTGAATAAAATGAATAAATATCATAGTCTTTAGCTCTCTGTGAACCTGAATGGGATAAAGATGATGGATGGATGGATGGATGGATGGATGGATGGATGGATGGATTCAGGATGAATGGGGATGGATGGATGGATGGATGGATGGAGGATCAATGGAGTATGGAGGATGGATGGATGGATGGATGGATGAATGGATGGATGGATGGATGGATGGATGGATGGATGATGGCTGGCTGGATGGATGGATGGATGGATGGATGGATGGATGGATGATAAATGGACAATGAAGGGATGGATGGATGGATGATGGGTGGATGGATGGATGGATGGATGGGTGGTGGGTTGATGGATGGTGGATTGATGGGTGGATGGATGGATGGATGGATGATGGATGGATGGATGGATGGATGGATGGATGGATGATGGATGGATGGATGATGGATGGATGGATGGATGGATGGATGGATGGATGATGGATGGATGGATGGATGGATGGATGGATGGATGATGGATGGATGGATGGATGGATGGTGGGAGG
>OOFC01032881.1:60558-83450 GCA_900323345.1 Pseudochromis fuscus | reverse complement strand
GTCAGTGAAAGGATTGTGAGTGTGTGTGTGTGTGTGTGTGTGTGTGTGTGTGTGTGTGTGTATGTGTGTGTGTGTGCGCGCTGCTCCTCTTTAATTAGTAACTCTCTCTTTCTCTCAGCTTCATCTCTTCTAACTTCCTTCTCAGATCCTGCTGTTGTCTGAGTGTGTGGGGCCACATGCCTGTACCAGTCACTTCATCTCACAGTAGAAATCTGAGTTTGAAAGTCCAGGGGAAGACACACATCATCATTTAAATTCAGGTTGCTCCTTTTGAAAATTCTTTCAAACACCCCAACGTTTTATTTTGAAACAAAAAAGTCTAAAGCTGTTATAGCTCTCTAGGTTTTTGAGTTACCTGTGTGGACTGCTGCCAGCAGCTCCTACCTGAGATAATTTAGTTCTCAGCTTCACACTAATAACACAAAACTACTTTAAACAAGCACTACTGTATTGACATAAAACTGTATTTCATGATTGAAAATGACCATTTTTGAACTGAAGCCAATGGGAGCCAGAGTTTTTTGGAGCCAGCATCTAGTGGCTATCGGTGGTATTACACTTTTTAACTTTCGTTTTCTACATTGGCCTCATTTTGAGACCCGGTTGCTATATACAGTCTATGGCTTTAACTCTTACCCTTACTGCAGGCCTGGTGCAGTCATGTGACATCATGTGAATTTTTGTACCATATACAGTATGTAACATGTGTAACATTACAGATCTTCAGAAATGTGTTCATCATGGGCCATTTGGTTTAGTAAATGCTTTCTTATCCTTTGAGGAGAAACTGGTCTGGGTTCTTAACCAGAAGTGACCATATTTGGATATGAAGGGAAGAGTGAGGAGGTGGGGTTGACCCTTGAACCTGAGGACACTGTCCAATGTGTATGAGACTCAAGTTCAGGACGTATCTAATTGGAGATCAGACCTATCAATCAAACTAACCCCTAAATCTTCCTCTTTTTGAAGAATAATATCTACTTAATGATGAAATGATTTTCAGATGGACCATCAGATTACTTGGAAAAAATTCCATATTGAGTATTTCATGACTGAAAATGACCATTTTTGAGAGTAGTCAGAGTTGTTTGGAGCCAGCATCTAGTGGCCATCAGAGGAATTTCACTTTATGCACTTACACATTGGCTTCACTTTTGAGACCTGTTTCCATTTCCATATATAGTCTGTGCTGTTAATTCAAATGCTTTAATGCATGTAAGGAACTTTTTCCTGATGCTCTCTTCAAAGATGCTAATGTCCCGATGAATCATCCAACATGACCCTCGCAATCACTGTATTTTGACCTATACCTGAGTTAGTCATCAGTCACCAATTTATTTAAGAAACATCCTTTAAAAGCAACGTTCAAGAGTCTGGTAACTATGCACTGAATGATTCTGATATGAAGGGAAGTGGTGTCCACAGCAATAATGTAGGATTGCTTAGTGCAAAGTATTCAGAGATGCAGATGATGATATGTTAGTACTTTATTTATCTGGTGATACACGCTGCTCTTATAAAGTGTTGTTACCTTATTAAAACACTTTCTGCCCTTTAATTTCACACCTTATCTGTCGTGATGTTTTTTCTGAATCTGAGGTTTTTAGATTCATAATCTAAGGTTAAAATATAATCCCAAGCAGCTTTTATAAGATTTCCAGGTTTTTTCATGTGTGTCTGAGCCTTGATATGACAGATGTTGCAAGATACAACTGACATTTAACAATGATCTGTTTTATTTTCTAGATAATACAATAATCCTGCAAAGAACTTTCATATGCTGTACATTCATGTATTGTGTAATCTAATATCCTGACACACTCAAAAGAGGTGCTACCAGCCGTTCATCATGCACTTTAACATATTACCATCCAATGTTTTCTGTGATCCACAGCCACAGAGGAAAGTGATAACATCAGATATGATATGTTGCTATCAGGATGAAACAGTTCTACATCTCCATCTAAGCACACAGAGGTTTCCCAGATCTTGTTTCATACTAATCTCACTGGCTGTGTGCTGTTTCTCTTATCAGCTGTCTGACAGGTGGCCAGCGCTCCACCCACAATCCTTTGCACTCACCTCTGCATCAAATCGGAAATATGACACACAGCCACTGAGGCCAGTGAGGAAACAACGTAGACGGCCAATCAGAGCGAAGCACATCTGGAGGAATCTGTCTGCAGGTCCAGCTGGCAGCGCTGTGGGAGACAGCAGAGACACGGAGCTGAAGACGTAAGATTCAAAATGGCTGAAGAGGTTTTATAAATCTCCAGAAGAGGCAAAGAATAAAAAAAATGCTGTTAGATTTTAACTTCACTGGTTTCACATTTACTCTTACTACTCTGTCACTCACTGATGAATCATAAAAGTAATAAATAAATAAAAATACAGCAATTTTCCATAACTACAAAACAAATTGTGACTCCAGTTTTGAATGAAATCTTGTGGAGGTTTCACTGTTTTAATGTTAAATGAGAAATGAAGGATATGTACATGTATCAAAAGATTGATAAAAACACTTTTATTTAGCCTTTTGTTGTTAAAAAACACTCCATCATTTTGCAGGAAATCTGCCAATTAACAAATAAATCTATGTAAAATAATTTTTATGTGCAGAGTTTTTCATGTTATTTTACACTGGACATCTACATTTACACCTGGCTTTTGTGTGTGTTTCAAAAATACTGCAAAAATTGGTAAAAATGCCAGGAAACTTTGATTAACTTGACTGGAGAGACTACAACAGTGTTTCCCTGAAACATTTGTGGCTGAAGATTTGAATCTGTAAGTTGAGCAATTATTTGTCAGATAGCTCAAGAGGGTTCCCACTAGAAATACTGATTAAAGAGGATCTATTCTGCTTTTCCATGTTTCCTGTTGTAAGTACAGTTTTACAATGTTGGTGTTCATACTGCAAATGACCAAAAACAAACGACCGGAAATGACCGGAAACAAGACTGAACGTGTTCTCCAGTTCTCCTCTCCTGAATATTATTAGATGTATTTAGTTATTAATGTCCTGATGCATGTAAATAACTGCACAGAGATACTGTACAGCCATTAACATTTTACTAGCTACTTTAGCTTTGACATTTCCAGACAGTAACATTTTCTACTCCAGCATTTCCCACACGTTCACAGATATTATCGGTACACAAAGAAAATATTTTACACACACACAAACATCCCACTGAGATCTTTCTCTGGTGATTGTTGGTGCCGTCTACTTTCAGATCCTGGATCAGATTCAGTCCCAAATATACTCAAACTGGATTGAAAGGTTTAAATTTCCAGTCAACAAAGTTACATTACTTTGAGTCAGCCTCCGCCTCCTGTCAGTCTCCCTGACATTAACCAATCAGAAGAAAGTGGGTTGAAAACGACCCGTTTCACACAGAGGGCTACAGAAATGGCCATAATTATAAGATTTCATAGATAAATCTGAACTTTTTTGAACTGCAATCTATGCAAAAATACTCTAGCCAAGGTAGAAACATAAAGCTGGAGATGAGCATAGTAGGTTATCTGCGAAGCATGTGCAGACAGTGCAACATGTATTATCAGGTAAATAGCATCTACACAACTGTTGTTTAAAACTTCATTTGAAGGTTTTTGTCATTTTTATAAAAATAATATTTAATTTATTCTTCAATGCTTGTTGCTTCCTTTTCAGAGATACACTGAATTGTTCTTGGTTTAAATTATCTCCTAATGAACCTTTTAAATCTAATTAGGTTTTTTGAATGTCTATAAAGTCCAACTGTTTGCTAGGATAATACAACATAGACTGTTTCATGTGGATTATGGTTGAATCGAGAGAAAAAAAAACACTGATGATGTGGAGCCTTGCAGCCATCTTTGATTTTCTACACCGCCTGTCTGGTCCTCTCCAGCTACTTCAAGGCTTCAGCTCCTCAGCAAACATGAGAACGTAACTCTGCAGTGAGTGGGAGCTCTGCCATCGTTAAAACACATTTCATCTCTCTTGCTCCACCTCTTCTTTTTTTCTCTGTCTTTCTATCTCTCTAGTTTAACTCGGGGTAAGAGTTGAGGTGAAATTGTCGGGAGTGTCCACCAATTACTCTTTTTTTTTTTATATGCAGAGAGGGGGAGGAATGATAACAGGCCTGCTCAGGAGGAAAGGAAGAGCTGTGCAGTTATTTAGGATAAATGAATAAAATGTAGCAGAACATTACCAGGATGTCATTACAGTGGAAAAGCAGAAAACAGTTTTGATTCATTTAACCTTTTTTTTATCAGCACTGAATAAGATTTGTGGGGATAACAATTTATCATAGAGACAACACTGGTTCACTCCTGATTTTTTTTCCCATTCAAGCTAAGACATATGGCTGCCCACACTGTGCCACATTAATGAATTCACTTTCACAGAAAGCTGTCCTGTTACTGCTCTTAGTGAATGATGGCATTGAAAAAGTGTTTAAACCTTGACTTCATAAATGCATTTTTGCAGAGCGTACAATAGAAACATGTTTGTTTTGTGCACTTTACTGACTAAAATGTAAAGTGAGTGTGTGATATAAGGCTGTGTGAGGGCCACGCTGCATTGCTGGAGTGGTAGTAGGGTTAGTAGATGACATGTCTGGTCATGTGGGAAGGTAAGAGCTGCTCAGAGAGAGAGAGAGAGGCTGAAACTAGATCTCTCTTCACACCTGTCTTTTGTCAATCTGAAGCTTCAATAGTAAATGTACACTGTATGTGAACCACTGCATTCCTCTGGTTGGCTTTTGTTGAGTTGTGCTTAAGTGCTTTTGGTTTATTATAAATTCATAGACTGACAGTTTAAAAAAGTGCTTGGGACTGTTACAGAAGGTTCAGATGTAGTAAAGGGGAAATATTTTTATTTTTGAAACGCAGTGGAAAGTGTTAAGGAAATGCTTGGTGTAGGAAAATGAAATGTCAAAAAAAGGAAGTAGTGCTCAGCAGTATGACGCATTTTGGTAGCAGACACAGACAAGATACAAAAGTGAAGAGTTGTCATTAAAATGTTTTCCAATGCAGTGGAAACTGGAAACTGGGATATCATAGTTTCTCAATAAATCCGTGCGTAAAAAGGAGCACTACAAGTCCAGTGGAACTCCAATAGGCTAGATCAAACACATCTGAATAGATAATCCTAAACTTGTTAATAAAGTAATTTTTCTTATAAAAATCCAACGCAGAGCAGAAGGACCCAGGTCCACTTGGTGCCAAATGATGCCCACCGACGCATCAAAAAGGACACATTTTACGCACAAACCTAAACTGCGCGTAAGGTTGAAAGCCCGGCGCCCGTATCTCAGCACTGACAGTCCGGATTCACTGCAACCCGTGAAAAGGGGGAAACGTAGGCCTTCTTCTTCTTTTTAAACCTCGACGCTGTCCACGTCCTCAAAAAGAATGGATCTAATTAAAACGTTGCACTCGTCATCATCGCCAAAGCTTTGCCAAACGGTTTCTGGTGGAGAGGAGGCAGGGAGATGCAGGACCACATGACTGCCTCCGAGCTGCAGAGGGATGGGAGTCAGATTGGGTTTCTCTTCTCTCATTGGCCGGTGGGCTGACTTTTGACACGCAGACCAGGGACCCTCCTGCCGTATAAATAGGCCTGATAGAACTTTATTATTCTAGCATCACGGCAGCAGGTTTCTGCTAAGTTTGGAGTTACTTGTGTCACCACAACTGTATGCCTGCTTGAAGGTGGTTTAAAAACAGGGGCTCAGCAGCACAAGGAGTCTGCATGTCTGTTTAGACATGCTCAGCTTTGTGGATACCCGGATTCTGTTGCTGCTTGCAGTAACTTCGTACCTAGCATCATGTCAATGTAAGTTTCAATATCTGCTCTTTTTCTGTGATGGATATTTTTTTTTCGGGTCCCACTGCTTGAGGATCTTGCGCTTGGCTTTTGTTTGGGACTTACATCAAGTTCAACTTGAAGACAGCTCTAAGCACTGCTGAATAAAACTCAACGGATTGAGCTCATGCAGAGGATTCTCCACTTTTTTTTTTTCCAAGGATACAATTATGATTTGATTAGTTTCCGAGAGGGAGAGAAGTTTCACTGCTGAAAAAAAAAAGTTTTCTCGCTTTGAAAAACGCGTTTAAGTAGTCGACGTAGTGTCTTTTCAAAACTTTTAATGCATGTGGAGTTATGAAAATAGGCCAGATGTGGATTTTCCTTTAGAAATAAGATGAAAAGCTTTGTGGGGCGTTGTACACATTGTTCCATCCAGGCGTCCAGAGAATGAAGTTTTATTATAAGAAACTGCAACGTCTCCCCCTGGTGGCCATGGGTGCAAACATCTACTTGGCACCAATTTCATTTTATCCTCAACAGATAAACCTGTTTCTAAAATTTGAAATAGAAATGACACCAAATTACAACAGAACATATTTAGTTCCTTTCTATTGTTTTTTTTTTTTTTTTTTAATAGTCTTGATTTTCTTTACAGTTAATGCTTGTACAACAGAAACTGCAGATCATAGCATGATTTAAAGAAGAAACTAAAGGATATATATTTAAATTGAAGCTTCTTGGAAAATTTTACATTACTACATTATATAAAATAAGGGCGCAAATAGTCTCACATTAATTTGAACGTCCAGGTGCGCCTCCTTGTGGTCAGGATTGGATACAGCGTGTTAGAGTTCATAGGGAGGTCCCAGCTGTGCCAAACCCAGCCATGACCAGCTGGTGTAGATTCACTGGAGGACAGCTGACGTTCACCTGCAGCACAGTATAGATGAGAGATACAAATATCACCCATAAATGAAGAATGCAATCATTAGACTGTACTAAAATCCCCCCAATTTAAATAGCCGTAATCCAAAATCTACTGATTTTAAGATGACTGCAGCAAAAGTAACATTATGCTGATATCAGGTTTCAAATTTTCCCATCACACATGCTGTAGTTCTTGTCTTGTTTGCAGTAGCAGGTTAACTATTTCTGTCCCAAGGGCATAAGCTACCTGTTCAGGCCTGTTGGAGTCTTAATATCTGGAATGTTGTCACACTGAGATTCACATTCATTACAGAGGGAGAGCATTTCACCAGGATCGCTGTGATTCACAAACTCGGTAGACGTGGCCCTTAGCTACATTTTTAGGTTTGGCTGAAACGTGTTACACAGTAAGCAGGGTGTTAGAGAAATAACCATCCAAACATGGGAGAAAGTTAATTGTTTTAGGCCTGTTGGAGCATTTATTCAACATTTCCAGATACAGTCAATGAGAGTAGTGTGAACAGTCCTAAAGTGTGCACAGTGTTGAAGGTTATAGGCCTCAGAGCACACAAGAAGCCCAGATTGTTTATCATATTAAATATTCTCTGCTCTTTGTGTTGGATGTGGTCGTACTGACTTTAGCAACATTTGTTTTTATTTCCCACTCCAACACATTCTGTCTTATGAGTCATCCTGCAGACAGGGTGTATGTTTTTTTTTTTTACAGCCTTTCCCTCTCCTGCAGAGGAAAATATGACACACTGAGCAAGAATACAGATGGATGGAAATTACTTTGTTTCTTTTTTCCAGGTTTTGCCCCAAAAATGCATATTATGTTCTAACGGAGTATTCCCTTTTCTCTCCCTGCCCTCCCCTTGTCTCTTCCTCCTCCTCCTCCTCCTCATCTCTACAATGCCACAGCCTCGGTTAGTACACACGCTTGTTACCATAAAAACAATTTCTTAAAGATAACTGTACCTTATCTCTTCTTCACCGTTTTCTTCTCCAAAACTTGTGAAACATCCCACGAGAAAGACGGCCTCGGTTATTCTTGACCACTTGAGCAACCTCAACGATGTCTGAGCATCTGATTTAGGAATTTCTAGCTCTGAACCAAGACATTTCTTGCAGTTTTCTCCCTTCCTGTCCATGAATAGGTGAGGGTCCTATTGGCTAAGATTTGTGTCAATGAAAGCTAAAACCGCAGTGCTGAGGCACCCATGGGGCCTGGTACAAAGGATCCTTTCTGAGGACAGCAGAGAGGGGGCAGAGGGAGGTTTGCCCCTAACAGCTGACTCTGAGTCAGTGTAGTCTCCCTTTGCTCCTTGGTTTGGATTTGATTTAGAAACAAAAACCACTGGTCTCAGATCAGTGCATCAGTGCTGCCATCCTCAGCTTAGATAAAGTAGAAATAATTCATGAGTACAATACTGAAGCTACAAGACTATTGAGCTTGAATCATTCTGCTGATAACAGTAAACACCTGTCAGCTTCAGCAGATGCATTTTAATTTGCACTGTGATGGTTTTGGTAGAAATGTGAGAATGTCATTGGTTTCATGGACTAACATGTTCCTACTGCTCAGAGACAGTTTGGCCTGGTCTGGGATGCTTTCCTCTGTGCACATGTTGATCATTTATATCACATGCACATTGCTCTGCTCTGTTTTCATCTTAATCCCTGTGGTTGCATGACCATGTTTGATGTGTTGTTAGGACAGTATTTCTGCATGCTGAGTTGAGTTCACTCAACATCATACTTATGCAAAAGAAAAGGAAGCCACAAGCTGAACGTTTGATACAGCTTATACTTTAAAAAATGTGGTAACCCTGAAAAGACTGAATAAATAAATCTTACATTTATTTATCTTCTTTTCTATTTATGGAGTCACCACGGTGAGCACCTAATGTTGTTCCTATGTGTCATGTATCACCAAGACACTTGAACTCCTATTAGAAAAGCTCATCTCTTTGCTCGTCATTGCAAGTGTGGTTTAACTTACTTGTCCTCTTACTGTGAGGTCAGGTTTGTTTATTCACACATTTTACTTCTATTAAAAATACCAGGCGGCTTGAATATAATTGAGATCTGGTTTTTGCTTCGCTCTTGGTTAAGTGGTTCAGATTAGATCCAGTGGCTTGCTTTGCTTGAAGAATAGTTTGGCGCTGACATGTTGCTAAAGCAATAAACTGAGCCATCTGCTCGGCACTTTGGTCTGACTGAGTGATTTCTCTGCTGCAGGGTCTCAGAGGAGAGAAAGGACCTCGAGGTGACAGGGTAAGCTGAAGTGAAACTCCGCTGCTTTTGATCAAACAAGGAAATATGTATTTGAAGTATTTGAGTATTTGAGTATATTTACGGAGCATCTTTGGCAAAATGTTTGTTGACATCATCTGACCTTATAACCTCAGTAAGCCACACCCCTTTGTTTACATCACCCACAGGTCTAGTGTTAGTTCCTCATGATAGTAACAGTGTGAACAAAGACGTTTACAATGTTGACTTGTTTTATTTTGTATTTTTACCTACTACTGTGGAAATTAAGCCGACTCATTAAACTATGTAAACCATAATCTGCTGAATCAGCTTTATTCATTTATCTGTTTTTAGAAGATCATTTAAAAACATTGTTTACTCACTCTTCTGTCATCTGTGTTTTACAGGGTCCTCAGGGCCCAAATGGAAAAGATGGCAAACCCGGACTCCCTGGCCCCCCTGGTCCCCCTGGTCCCCCTGGACTTGGAGGAGTAAGTCCACCGCATATACTCGCAAAAATAATGACCCTGCGTTGACGGTGTTCAGTGTGAACAAGAACCTAAAAATTCAGATAATGCAGTACCAGCTGGGATGTGACCTGTGCAAAGTGTAAAGTAGTGTTATTAGTGTTTGATGTATTGATCTGACCCATATTTGACATTTTGTTGCGTCGCCTTAACAAGCTGCGTAAACTGCATGTCTGGTGTTATTTACTGACCTCTGTTGACCTCGCTGAGTCGTTAATGATGTAATGACCGTGTGACCTTTGACCTTTTGCCCTTAACCTATTTTAGCTTTTCCAAAATACATGACAGAATTAGGTCACCAGCGTGCGAGGAAACGGCATCAAATCTTTAAAAAAGTTTTCAGAGGCCAACTACAGTTTATGATGACTAAGTACAAATTTCCTACAGAAATCTGAAAAGGCTTTTTTGTCATGGCTGCTTATTGTGACACAAGCTTGGACAACTGGAAGTACAGTGATCACCATTAGCTATTCTCACTATTTAAACTGAGTGAATGTTTTACTTGTCCTGACATTCAAAATGATTCTTGCATGTTTGTATTCATCACTGTAATTATTATTCTTTATTTTTTCCCCTTTTACAGAACTATGCTGCTCAGTATGATGGTGCAAAAGCTCCTGATCCCGGCCCTGGACCCATGGTGAGGGCTCCTCACACACTCATAAACATGTGCAACATCATAACACACATTTCCAGACAGCCACACTGCTCCATCTATTAACACTGGTATTTTAATGTATCAATAATTATTATCTAAATAGTTATAGCACATGATAATTTCCTTTGATTTGACATTTTTTTGTGAAATGCTGATGAGAAAAGTTCTTGGATAACCTAACGATTGCTTGTTTCTCCTCTTCAGGGTTTGATGGGACCCAGAGGCCCTCCCGGACCTCCTGGACCCCCTGTAAGTACAAACACCCACTAAAGTTGAGCCCATATAATGATCTGTTAAAATTAGTGTTTGTCCATTCACATCAAGACTAATTGCTTCGCCTCGTCTCATTCAACAGGGACCTCAGGGACACACAGGACACGCTGGAGAGCCTGGAGAGCCCGGACAGACTGTAAGATCATCCTCCAAAATATTGAAACTTCTGTGCTCAGACCTGGGGAGATTTTGGATCACCTTTCTTGTCAGACGCCATCATGATAGTTCAACTGAGATCTTACCATTCAGTTTTTCTTTCCCAGGGCCCCGTTGGTGCTCGTGGCCCCCCTGGACCTCCTGGCAAGAGTGGAGAGGATGTACGTACACGTTCTTGGAGTTATTTTTAGCTGCTGCTGGTGTAGTTTCTTGGACAAATCAAATGGAAAACATCAAATGATAAAACATCTATTTCGCTTTCTCACAGGGTAACAACGGCAGACCTGGCAAGCCCGGAGACAGAGGTGTCCCCGGCCCTCAGGTAAGAACCAAATATGGAGATAAAAACAGAGACCACAAGCAGACATTAAAAGACTTTTCTTTCACAAATACAGAGAATAAATGAGTGATATCTTCTCTGTTGCAGGGCGCTCGTGGATTCCCCGGAACCCCTGGACTTCCTGGCATGAAGGGACACAGAGTGAGTGATTTAACTCTTAAACTGAGCTTTACTTCCTCATTCCTGTCCCGCTGAGTCCTGCTGGCTTTAAAACATCTGCTCCAAAGCAGAACACAGCAGAGAGAGACTCACACCTGCCCCATAATGAGCACCACTGGGAGGAAATATGGACCTAACCTCCTTCTGTCTGAGCAGACTAAAGTTTGTAATGGCTGCCATTGATGTTATGACTGTATGATACCTCACTGTGATGAGGTATTGTAAGTGTCCTCCAGATAAGCTACAGTCACATATAAAGCTTCCTGTGCAACTTGCAGACCATAAAGCTCCCTTAGTGGATCATGTGAGGTTTTGAATGTCTCCTCTCCCGAGTGAGCTAATAAGAGAAGTCAGTATTTTCTTGTTTGTCCACAAACTAATTCCCATGACAACCTGGATTGTCTGCTATACCACAGATCTATCTTTTCTTGTCCCCAATTTCTGCTATTTATTTCCCGTGTTATTAACTAGCTTTTCATCTATTGCCATAATTGTGATATCTCTGTAGACATCTTTCTTAATCACTGTGCTTTTATATTTTAGGGTTACACTGGTCTGGATGGACGCAAGGGAGAGCCCGGTGGTGCTGGCCCCAAGGTACGACACTATCTAACATCCACTCAATATTTAATATGCATTCATGCTGACTCCAAGATTTTTTCAGTTCTTTATTAAATCATTGATGTCTAGTCATACAGTCATACAGATAATCCTCCATTCCTCCCTGCCTCTCCTATAGGGTGAGCCTGGTGCCCACGGCGCTGCTGGAAGTCCTGGACTGGCTGTAAGTTTTTTTTATTAAACTCCTTTCATGCACAAAACCTGAGAGAGTTTTCCAGCATTTTTATCTAAATTATAAGACTTCAGTATTTTAAATAACCTCATACATATATGCTTGTGTTTACATCTTGTCACAGCCACTTGTGTAATTGCAGTGAAGTCAATATTGTGTGTCTTTCCCATCAGGGAGCTCGTGGTCTGGCTGGTGAGAGAGGTCGCGCTGGCCCTGCTGGCCCTGCTGGTGCTCGTGGTGCTGATGGCAATGTTGGTCCCGCCGGCCCTGCTGTGAGTACTTGCACTTTAAACCTCTCTATTGCTATTCATTTACTGTACTCATCTAAATGTATAATACCCTGTCCTGTGTGTATAATTGAATTAGAGCAGATCACTGTCAGACATTTTTAAACTTTGACCTTTATGTGAACTTTGACCTGGACAACATATAATCCTGCTCTTCCTTTATCCAGGGTCCCCTTGGTGCTGCTGGTCCCCCAGGTTTCTCCGGTGGCCCCGGACCCAAGGTACGTGTGATGTCACTTCTTGTTACACTTCCTTGAAGGGAGATTCATGTTTGAGTTCACAAAACAGATTATTCTGACTGACATACTGTAAAGGCATCTGCACCAAACATGAACCTCTCACATTATCTTCTCACATAGAATCCCCGAGGGAAATAATCAGATATGTAACAGCTCCAGAAACCTCTACTTACAGCTCACATTTTAATTATAATTTGTCCACATAAACATAGACAGGATATCTTAATGCTGCTCTCACTGTAACACCAATAACCACCAGGTAACACTGATCTGTTGTTTGACTGTGGCTGTGTTTCTGTCACTGACAGGGAGAGATTGGACCCGCTGGTGCTACTGGCCCATCTGGACCTCAGGGAGCTAGAGGAGAGCCTGGACCTAATGGCGGTGTTGGCCCCGTTGGTCCCCCTGTAAGTATCCAAAGATGTTGTCGCCCTGCACACTTTACTCTGACATAACCACGCTGCTACCATCAGTAGTCCTTGAACTGACTTTGAGTCCTCGACCTAGTCTTGACTTTAAGAAGATTATTGTTGTTGATTCACTTTGTCGCTCAGTTGTTAAAACAATCCTTTAGGGAACAGTTATGCTGTAATATTGATATTGATATTTCATTTTAAAATCTTCAAACAAAGGTATTAAAGGGTCAAAATTACTAGTGTTTCACAAATAGATTTTATTTTTTGCACCCATGTTTATTTACCAAAAAGTGATATATTCTGATTCCGTGTCTATGTAAGTCTTTCTTAATGTCTTGTACTTTCCCTGTAGGGTAACCCTGGTGCTAATGGCCTGAACGGAGCCAAGGGAGCTGCTGTAAGTATTTGATTTGCACTACAAGCACATGCGTAGGTTAAAGGTCATCTTAGGTCACACAGAGGTTACAACAGTACTGTACATAACACTCAATCAGGTCCAATCACAGAACATATTTTAAATACACAAACAGAAGGATGCATTTTGTTTTATTTTTACGTAAATCTGGTCTGAAAGAATAATATAACAAGCTGCTATCGGCTTCTGTTTAGGGTACCCCTGGTGTTGCTGGAGCTCCTGGTTTCCCAGGACCAAGAGGAGGACCCGGACCCCAGGGACCTCAGGGTGCTGCTGGACCCAGAGGCCTGGCTGTGAGTATCCAAGCTCCACAAAAATATACATTTAAAAGCAAACCCATGTCCACACAAGTGTAAAGAGATGATTGTTCTCTGGAGTAATTGGTTCCGTCCATCTTTTCCTATTTCAGGGAGACCCCGGTGCTCAGGGTGTTAAGGGAGATGGTGGTCCCAAAGGAGAGCCTGTAAGTTTATATCCTGATTGTGTCCATTTAAAGTTTCAACCAAATGCAGCTGGAAACCTGTGCATATAACATTTGCCTTCAATTCCTCTATTGCCTTCCTCAGGGTAACTCTGGACCTCAGGGAGCCCCCGGACCTCAGGGTGAGGAGGGCAAGAGAGGACCCTCTGGTGAGCTCGGTGCTACTGGCCCTGCTGGTGCCCGTGGAGCAAGAGTGAGTATCAGACTGCCATCTTTAATGGTCATGTCATGTAGCACATCTAGATCCATGTTACTGGGATCAGCCATTAACGTCTGTGTGCCTCTTTCAGGGCACTTCTGGCAGCCGCGGTATGCCTGGTTCTGAGGGAAGAACTGGCCCCGTTGTAAGTGTTCAATAAGCAAATCTCTTTTCCCTCCACATACAGCCTATTCATCCATGCGGTGATCATTTTCCCATCATAATTTGTGTCTTCTATGCTTGTCATAGGGTATGCCCGGTGCTCGTGGTGCTACTGGCTCAGGTGGACCTCGTGGACCCCCTGGAGATGCTGGCCGTGCTGGTGAGCCTGGCCCAGCTGGTCTCAGGGTGAGTCCTGTTGTTGAACAGTGGTAGATGTAATCACACTGTGAGTTGTTTAGGTTTAGTGAATCACAGGCCTTTAGCAAGTTGAACAGTTCAGAGCAGTGATCTCTAAGTATCTGATGAAAGATGAAGCAAAACAATCAGTTGCAACAGTACAGTTTACTGACACTACAGTTTACTGACACTACATACATCCCACTGACTCACCACTGTTTTTTTATCCCATAGGGTCTCCCTGGAAGCCCTGGAAGCTCTGGACCCCCAGGAAAGGAGGGACCTGCTGTAAGTAGATCTGAATTTTACTCTAAAATAAAATCAGCATTTGTTCTGGTTTCATTCTGTATTGACCACATTTGTTCAAATTAATACAGCTATATACATGAATATACTTAATTTCCTGTTTACTCTCTGCTCCAGGGTCCCGCTGGACAAGATGGCCGTGGTGGACCTCCCGGTCCAACTGGACCTAGAGGCCAGCCCGGAAACATTGGTTTCCCTGGACCCAAAGGACCTTCTGTAAGTACAATTAAAGCAAAAACTTGGAAAAAGCTTCTTTTATTGTTAGTTTATCAGTTGTAACAATTTACCCTTTCTCTTGCTCAGGGTGAGGCTGGCAAGCCCGGAGACAAGGGAGCCACTGGCCCTACTGGACTGAGAGTAAGTGAAACAAACAGTACATGTAGGAAATATCAACATGTGTATGATTTGTCCTTCAATAACTCCTCCATCATCAGTAGTTACATGGCATGATGTTCCTGTGTTTGTGTTTAGGGACCCCCTGGACCTGATGGCAACAATGGAGCCACTGGACCCTCTGGACCTGCTGTGAGTGTCCTTACACATAGTACATGAGTGGACCTTGATGAGACTTTAATGATACACACTTCTGTGCCGTTTTTACCACTAACACCTGTCTTTCTTTTTATAGGGTGGTCCTGGTGAGAAGGGAGAGCAGGGACCTGCTGGAGCTCCTGGCTTCCAGGTTGGGACCCACTATTTGTCTCTATGTAAATCAGCGATGTAGTGAGAGTAACAGCACATGACTGCTCTTTTGGACAATGTTGTGATTTCTTGCTGCCATTTACTGTAAGACAATGAAAAAATTCACACAGTAACTCTAGTGTGTTTTACTGAATACAATGTGATACACTAATATTGATTATCTGATTGAGGGGAGCAACAAGAAATTCTCTGAAGCAGTTTTAAAAAACAATATATAATCTTCCTGTTGATTCCATCAGGGCTGATGTTGTGGTTTGATATTTTCAGGGTCTGCCTGGACCCGCTGGAGCTGTTGGAGAGGCTGGCAAGCCCGGAGATAGAGTAAGTTAACAAACAAAAACATATCGCAAAAAATACAGATGCAGCATTAGCAGCAGTGCAGGAAATGTCTAACCAACTGGTTGTGTCTCTGTAGGGTATCCCAGGAGACCAGGGTCTTGCTGGACCTGCTGGTGCCAGGGTGAGATCACCTGTCCATGCCTATGTTTTCCTGAGCATACACTGGATGTATCACACACTGATAGAGTCTTAAAACATATGTACTAACAACATGTGTGTGTGTTCCCGCAGGGAGAGCGTGGTAACCCTGGTGTTGCTGGAGCATCTGGACCTCAGGGACCAATGGGAGCCCGTGGACCTGCTGGAGCCCCTGGACCCGATGGTGGAAAGGTAAGACACTGCCATGACTGTGGGAAATTATAAGAAGCTGGTAGAATAACATTTTTTTTTATTATGCTTGTTCTTATGTTGAGTCCTATCAAAAACAATTTGTGCAACAATTAACCAGTCACCTTGTCTGTTTCCAGGGAGAGCCTGGTGCTGCTGGAGCTGCTGGTGGCCCTGGACATCAGGGACCTGGTGGTATGCCTGGTGAGCGTGGAGGTGCTGGTCCTCCTGGACCCAAGGGAGAGAAGGTAAGTCCCAAAAAATCTACCACCTGCAAATAAAGTAGCTGTTAATCCATGTGGGTGTATTGTTTGATGCCCACTGTTTGTCTTACACCCTGTCCCTCCCTCTGTCCCACAGGGAGAGAATGGACACAGAGGCCCTGATGGCAATGCTGGCAGAGATGGTGCCCGTGTAAGTTAAACTCTCCTATTCTTCTTTTGACACAATACATCAATTTCAGTGAGAGCCCTGGTCTCAGTCTTCATCACTGTCTCTTTCTAGGGTTTGCCTGGACCCGCTGGACCTCCTGGACCTACTGGAGCCAATGGTGATAAGGTAAGTTGATGTAATATTTACCAAAAAACATGAAATCCACAGACACCACCAGAAAGCATGGGTTTAGAATTTTCCCCTGTAATACAAATTAATGTCATATAGGTCATGTTGTTGTTTTGTTTTTTTTTTTAACCTATAAATGGCTGCCAACAACATAATCCAAGATGGCGGACAGATATCAGTGCCGGTGACCTACAATTGAAAAGTCATCAACAGATGCAGCATTGTTGTGTACTTTATTGTTGTGAGCCTTATCCTCAGAACCACCAACTCCACAATGACAGAAGCTGCAATTACCCCCAACGTGGCATTAAATCTGAGACATGAACTAGAACCTCAAGACTGCCACCTAATGGCCACTTTATAAAATTACAGCTCAACTACAACTTAAAATAAAAATAAATGCAGCAAACTGAATAAAATAAATTTACAAAATATTTATCTGCAGTTTGTTGCACCTTGTCGTGTTTTTTTTTTAATTTAATCCATTTTTTGTTTACTGTTAAGTGCATAATTAGCCTACAGGCACAACCAAAAGAAGCAGATTACACAATAATTACTCAATAAGTAATAAAGCGAAGGATCATATTATTTGGATTATTTTAATTCAGTCACATATTATTTGACTTTTAAATTGACTGAAGTTAGTTGAAATAAGCAAACAGGGAAAACACAAATGCAAATGTATAGATGCATCAATCGATCAGGAGCTGGAGAACGATGTTGAGTTACTGAAGCGTTTCCTGTTTTCTCCTTCAGGGTGAGAGCGGTTCCTTTGGACCTGCTGGACCCGCTGGACCCCGTGGATCCCCTGTAAGTAGCTGTGGATGGCCTCCTTCTTATTAACACGTATCATTTGTTCTGAAATTATTTAGCATCATAAATATCAGCTGGAAAAAATACAGAGCTGACCGCTTGTTGTCCACAGGGTGAGCGTGGAGAGGTTGGACCCGCTGGAGCTCCTGGATTCGCTGGACCCCCTGTAAGTTCACCTTGAAAGACAGTATGCCACACACACATCTAGCCCACTCCCCAGATCAACAAAGATCCCTGATACTGACCCAACCCTGCTCCTTCCTCCCCAATTAAGGGTGCTGATGGTCAGCCCGGAGCAAGAGGAGAGCGTGGACCTGCTGGAGGAAAGGGAGAAGGCGGACCCGCTGGCCCTGCTGGACCTGCTGGACAGTCTGGACCTGCTGTGAGTGCCACACATACTGGACACACACACTCATATACCAATCAATCAATCTGATGCTACAAATTTAGGTTTGTAGTCAACACACTTTGATGAGTTATGAATAGTGTGAATGTGAATTGCTGTCTGATTTCTTCTTCTAGGGTCCTGCTGGCCCTGCTGGACCTACTGGTGCTCGTGGAGACACTGGTCCCTCTGTGAGTATTGAAACATACAAATACACAAATGTAGTCACTGCTGTACAACATAAACCTGCCACACTCACGCAACAAGAAATAAAATCAATAGCCTTCTGTAACCATTTAGGATTCCATTATGGATGGGGCTACTGGGTTGTACATATGTTTACAAAGAGAGCACGATTCCTCCTGCAGCTTGGGCCAACAAATTCACAAATAAGCTTGTTTTTGGCCTGATATGTATATTGTCATTTACTGCAGTGATGGGATAAGGTGTAAAGACAGTGTAATTATAAGCTGCAGCTGTGCAGGTTACAATATATTATCAGTGTTTAAGCTTTAGATGGTAATCAAGTTACAGCTTTTTGTGTTGTGCTCACTGTGAACATTTCCTAACCTCACACACACAAACACACAGATACAGTGATGACCTCAGTATAACCCTTGTGTGTATTTCTGATCAGGGTCTGACTGGTTTCCCTGGTGCTGCTGGCAGAGTTGGTGCTGCTGGCCCCGCTGTGAGTAATGATTTTATATTTACGCTAATTAATAAACTCATGCACACACACACACACACACACATGCTTGACATTAACCCACTCTCCACCTCCTTCCTTCTCAGGGTATTGTTGGACCCCCTGGCCCCGCTGGTCCCTCTGGTAAGGATGGACCTCGTGGTCTCCGTGGTGATTCTGGTCCTGCTGGTCCCTCTGGAGAGCAGGGAATGGTTGGACCCCCTGGCCCCTCTGGTGAGAAGGGACCCTCTGGAGAGTCTGGTCCTCCTGTAAGTAACAGCTGTTTTTTGTGAGGCAAAATTTTGCGACTCAAGACCTCTGACACTTAGTAGCATAAGTATAACCGAGCTCTTACCTCTCTTGTGGTGCGTTTAGGGTCCTCCTGGTACTCCTGGACCTTCTGGTGTTCTTGGATCTCAGGGATTCGCTGGTCTGCCTGGTGCTAGAGGAGAGCGTGGTGCACCTGGTGGTCCCGGTGGTCCGGTCAGTACAAATGATTACAGAGTGTTCAAACAGCAAGTTCACCTACACTATAACCTGTTAAAGTAATGTAATATCAATGTGTTATCATTCAAACTTATTATCTTAAAAATCTGTTGAGCTCTCATCAATGCATATTGGCAGTTTAGGATCAGATTAATTTTGACATGGGATTTATGCATGCAGGATCTCAAATATGGATGGACATCAGTGCTTCACCATATTGCACACCAATGTATGGACAGCTGTTGCTTAATATTAGTGATAATAGTCCCCATTTGATGGGCTGATATGAATGAACACAAGCACCTGTGCTCATGAAAAATTCTCCTACAAAGTAAAAAATATGTTGCCTCCATATCAGTACTTGGACTTGACTCAGCTGGTCTTCATGTTTGACTCACTAGTTGTCACTCTGTTGTATCACAGGGAGAGCCTGGTAGAGTTGGACCCGCTGGTCCCTCTGGAGCCCGTGGTCCCTCTGGCAACATTGGCCTGCCTGGTATGACCGGACCTCAGGGAGAGGCTGGACGTGAGGTAACGGTTTAACATGCTCATTACGAGTAGTGCAGTGACCTGTAATAATATTCGTGCATAGCTGTGGAAAAAGTGCAGCAGTACCTGTTTGATTAAATATGACTTACTTTAACTACAATTGTAAATATGGATGATAACTTGTAGTGACAGCAAATACATAAGCAACTTTTTGAAGACTGGTCCATGAGCTTCTTTCTAATAGGACCTGGTAGCATGACACAAAGATACAGTTTGTGTAAACTGTAATATTGTTTCCCACTCACAGGGTAGCCCTGGTAACGATGGACCTCCTGGCCGTCCTGGTGCTGCTGGCTTCAAGGTAACGTCCTCTGATGCACGTTCATGCACCACCATGCACCTGATGCAGCACATACTGCTGGGATCTGACCTGCCTGTGCCCTTTCCCTTGTGTGCTTAGGGAGACCGTGGTGAGCCTGGACCTGCTGGTGCCATGGGACTTGCTGGTGCCCCTGGACCTGCTGGACCCACCGGAGGCGCTGGCAGACCTGGAAACCGTGGAGAATCTGTAAATATTTATTCACTGAATTTGCATTTTCATTTGCGAGCTACATGCATCTACTCACCTCGTTCATCTTACTCCTCTTGTCTTTCCTTGTCACTAGGGCCCCGGAGGTCCCGCTGGACCTGTTGGTGCTGCTGGAGCAAGAGGCGCTGCTGTAAGTACTCCTCAATGACCAAAAGTACACTAGTGATCTACAGTCATAACCCAAAACATTCCCATGAGCATGTGAAGATTTGTATTATTTTCTAGTGAGACGATGCCCCTGACCGTTTGCCTGCATGGGTCTGTGTGTGTTGTAGGGACCTGCTGGACCCCGTGGTGAGAAGGGAGGTGCCGGAGAGAAGGGAGAGAGAGGCATGAAGGGTCTGCGTGGACACCCTGGTCTCCAGGGAATGCCCGGACCATCTGTGAGTGGCTGCACACCAACAAAAAATACATAAATATTTAGCTACATGTACTGATGAATAGTGCACATACATGAGCTCCAAAAGCATTTGTAATAGCACCACAGTGTAAACACTACATACAGAGAAAGTCAGGCTGTCTCTACAGAGTCATTCAGTGATGTGCTTTCTCCACCTGCAGGGACCCTCCGGTGACACTGGACCTGCTGGACTCACTGGACCTGCTGGACCCAGAGTGAGTGAAATTCTAATCTTTCAATCTTTCAAAACTTCACCATAACTGATAAATTAGCAGAACTGATTCATGGACGACAGACATTTGACTGTGTAATGTGACGATCTCCTCTTCAGGGACCTGCTGGACCCCACGGACCCGCTGGTAAGGATGGTAGAGCTGGTGGTCATGGTGCTATGGGTGCTCCTGGTGCTCGTGGACCCCCTGGATACTCTGGACCCGCTGTAAGTTTCACTTTACACCAACAGCTTTTTCAACACATTCTTTGATTTTGTTCATCAAATCGTTTTTAAACCCCATACAACTGCATTTTGTATCAGCACATCAGCTAACACTCTTATACATTTTAGGGTCCTGCTGGAGCTCCTGGTCTGCCCGGACCTCCCGGCCCTGCTGGTGGTGGATACGATGTGTCTGGATACGATGAGTACAGAGCCGATCAGCCCGCTCTGAGAGCCAAGGACTACGAGGTTGATGCCACCATCAAGTCACTCAACACTCAGATCGAGAACCTGCTCACCCCTGAGGGATCCAGGAAGAACCCTGCCCGCACCTGCCGTGACATCAAGCTCAGCCACCCTGACTGGAGCAGCGGTAAGCTCCACTTTACTTTAGTCCATGTTTAATTCATTTAGTTAAGCCTTCAAACAAGACTTCAACTGCCATTGGTTTGACTGTCTTCCCACTCTTCCCACCCTGTAGGATACTACTGGATCGACCCCAACCAGGGCTGCATCAACGACGCCATCAAGGTCTTCTGCGACTTCACCACCCGCGAGACCTGCATCTACGCCCGTCCTGAGAGCATCGCCCGTAAGAACTGGTTCAGAAGCACCGAGAGCAAGAAGCACGTCTGGTTCGGAGAGACCATCAACGGCGGTACTGAGGTGAGAGTGACGCCTTATTACTTTATTGGAAATAGAAACAAGTTCCAAATGAGATGAGAAATGCCCAAATACCTCTTTGCACAAGATACTGATTGTTGTTCTTGCCTTGATGCAGTTTACCTACAATGATGAGAACATCAGCCCCCAGAGCATGGCCACCCAGCTCGCCTTCATGCGCCTGCTGTCCAACTCTGCCAGCCAGAACATCACCTACCACTGCAAGAACAGTGTTGCCTACTTCGATGATGATAGCAACACTCTGAGGAAAGCTGTGGTGCTCCAGGGCTCCAACGATGTGGAGCTGAGAGCCGAGGGCAACACCCGCTTCACCTTCTCCGTGGTGGAGGACGGCTGCACTGTGAGTAGCTTTCTGCTTCTTTACTTACCTTGTTTGGCAGTTACTTTGTTACTCTGTTACTGGAATGAGAGTTTGGTTTATAAAATGCTAATTGCACTGCTGATGCCTTTGTGGAATTTAGCCTCACTGCACTATTCTGATTTTCAATCTCTCTTTTTCTTCCTTTGCAACTGCAGAGACACACTGGTGAGTGGAGCAAGTCAGTGCTTAAGTACGAAACAAATAAACCAACTCGCCTGCCCATCCTCGACATTGCAGTTATGGACATTGGTGGAGCTGATCAGGAGTTTGGTTTGGACATTGGCCCAGTCTGTTTCAAATAAATAGACTCATGATAAATTAACACCAAAAAGAGAGAAAGAACGAAAAAACAAAATCTCTGCCCTTCTTTCTGTGTTGTTTTTTTATACTGAATGCTGATTTCTCTCTGCGCATCCACTTGCTTATGATGGGCAACTATCGGAGCGGACTGAACGGACTGAATGGAGCGTTTGTGCAATGCAAATTAATACAGCAACCCAAAGGGACGCGGGAAAACACCTTGTTGTGGGACATCATGTCATCCTTTTGTAAAAAATAAAAGAAGTGTAATAAAACGCTGAAAGTATGCATCACTTTGTGGTCTTTGTATATCTTCCAAAGAGGAGGTTTAAAACCACAATTTCCATGAAAAAAAGGTTTAAACTACCTCATGCCTGTACTTAAAGAAAATACTATTGACTAAACCTGGGTCCACAACAGAGATGTTAAGACTTCTGATGCTTCAAGCCTTGTCCCGTATCGGAAGGTGCTCAGTTACTTGAAGCAGAGATCTATGGTGCTAAGATGCAGCTGTGGAACGAACCACTTTATTTTACTGTATTACTTTGTATTGCCTTTGAGGAGTCTTGCATTCATCCCCTGATACTCCCCCATTCTAAGCAGGTGGAATGATTCTGAACCTGATGTCTTTTTTTTTTTTTTTTTTTTTTTTTTTTTTTTTTTTTTTTTTTTTTTTTTTTTGGTTGGGGGGGGGGGTGGGGGTCGTCATCATTTTGAAATAAGATCGTATATATGTATGTATGTTAATGTCATACAAACTG
>OOFC01032881.1:0-60538 GCA_900323345.1 Pseudochromis fuscus | reverse complement strand
TTATTTTACTGTATTACTTTGTATTGCCTTTGAGGAGTCTTGCATTCATCCCCTGATACTCCCCCATTCTAAGCAGGTGGAATGATTCTGAACCTGATGTCTTTTTTTTTTTTGTTTTGTTTTGTTTTGTTTCTTCTTTTGTTTTGTTTTTTCTAGAAGGTTTTTTTTGTTTTGGTTTTTTGTTCAGGCTTTTTTACTCTTCCAATCCCACACCCAGTGTTCATACTGACAGCACATATTTCATCCAGTTCTGAATGGTTTTTATGCGGCCTCTCTTTTCTCTCAAAAAAATGACACCACAAAGTCTATTGTACCTATTTTGTATATGTGAGATGTTTAAATAAATTGTGAAAAGTTCTGAAATAAAGCATGTCCAATGTTCCAAAACACACAACGCAGTGACTTAAGTGCTTTCATGTTTTAACGACACCATTGAAGGTGTGTCACTGTATTTTGGTTCCAGTTTGGCTGATGATTTACATATCATCACTGACTTAAACATCTTCCTATTGTGGAAGCACAGCCATATCATGATTTTCCTTCCCCCTTTTATGTTGCTTTTCAACAGTACATCAAATTTTAATGTACAGTAAATTTCTGTTTACACTGTCCATGCCAATGTGTGATTACTAACGTGCATTGTTTCTTGTAAATATGCATCATCTCATGTTGCTTTTTTTTCTTGCATAATACAGCTTTTGCATCCAAATAAATTTCTGTGATTTGGATCGAGGCTTGAATCGCAGTGATGCATGAACAGAGTCATCTGTTAGATTCAGTGTATTGTAGATGTTACTTGTTATTTCACTCTTACCAAAAGGCTGAGGGTCAGTTTGAGAACAAATTGGACTGATGGATACAGAATTCTTGTAAACAGTCATTTATTACCTCCACGTGCAGAAGTAGCAGTTGTGATCACTTGAGGCATCAGCAAGTGTCAACTCTCCTGTAGCACCTTCTGTAACCACTAGAAGGCAGTGTGGCGCATATTTATTAGCATAGTTGCATTATTTATTTACAACATAGCCTATTTAGACTTTAGGGCAATCAAATGGACAGCTAGAAAAACCGCATGGATGCATTAGGTATATGAGTAGGATGTACTGGTCTATATCACCTTGTTATCTATATGTATATAAAAATGACATTAAGAGACCTCACACTATAAAACATTGTAATTTTTCCCACAACTAAAATCACATAATGTTGCTGTCCATGTTACAATAACAAAGCAAATTTTCTGCCAAAGTAAAATTACTTTATATTACTTTATATATAATATATTTTACTTACTCTATTTTACTCTCGATCTATTTTCTGCTACATTTGACTGATATTGATGAGGTTTTTTTTACAGATCAAGATTTAAAACACAAGATGGGACACTTTCCCCCGTTTTCTATGCCCAAGACTCAGAGACCTAAACAAACCTGTAAATTAAAGACCGTTCAACTAATTTCCACTCGGTGAAACTGGGATCTGTACGAAATTAGTTCAAAACCAAAAATTCCCTTGGTATCAGCCAGATGTGGTACTGGCATATGAACAGCTGGGGGAGACAAAAGCATGTTCACTAATCTTCTTCAAATCTATTTTGACAAAACCTAACAAAGGTGATCAGGATCAGTGGTACCACGACAGCTGTTATCAGCTCGGTCTCGCAACACAGAGTTTTGTTTTTTTTATCTAACTTTGAGCGCGTTCACTGAAAAGGGGCGGGGTTTGCACAAAAAGAACGATCACAGATACGGACAAGTCTGCAGCCGCATATTTCTCACAAGCATTAACTACAATCCTGAACAAATACCAGCAAGTTTTTAAAAATGTTACACAATCCACAGGGCTTCCAGTTGTATGTAGGAGTCTTTTTTCTGTGTTTATTAAATAGCCTACCTGTAGCTTCAGGATCCTACGAGCTTCTCCAAAGAGACAGAGTTATGCGCTTTTACGCACTTTTCCCAACGGTTGTTACTTCATGAATTATTTATGATAATAAATATTCCCGACTTGGACAATCAGTCCGAATCTAACAGTAACTTTCCATCAGACAGGTCACGCAGAGTCACAGTTTATCAGCTAAGTCAAATCATCTGTTCCTCAGTGACCATCCTGGGTGCCACAAGTTTAATTTATACATGGTTTATTCCTCTCATTCAGCAGTTTTTCTCCATCTGAAGGCCAACAAGGGCATTTTGTTTTGATCATATGCTTAATGCTGCTCAAGCCCAACAGGAAACACTGTAAAGGTAAAACGGAAACAGCTGCAGAATCACTGATTGTGTGAATGCATCAGTTTGAATGTAGTATTCTGATCATTTAACTTCACCTTTTTTTTAACATTAGGCTACAGGTGACGCAGGTGGGATGCTGTAGAAATAAATGTTGTTTTCAATTATTTGCAATTACATGGGAACGTACTTCAAGCAGCTGAAAATGAAAAAATAAAAACAGACAGAGCAAACAGGTTATTTGCGTTTTGCGTTTCCAATGTTATGGAAAACTCCTGTGGGTAAAATACACAAAACAACATAGAATTTCCTCTGATTTGAAAGACTTTTAATTGATAGTGTAACGATAGGGATCGGTGGTTTTCTCCATAGGCAACTGATAATATTCAAGCCTTGACCTGCAAAATCCTGTGATGAATGAAAACACATCTAATCAGGGTCTGTAATTCATCTCTGACTTTGATCATCGATAGGATGAACGCGGAAATGAAACTCTGTGACTGACAGCTGCTTCATGCTGAGCAGGAGGAGCAGATACAGAGACAGGCAGGGTTTGTTGAATAAAACCTGCCAGTGAACAGGTTCTGTTCAGATTCTGTTTCTGCAGCACCTGACTCACAGTTGAAGTTACACCTCTGTCCAGAACAGAAAACTTTAAGTTTCCCTCATCTCAGGGTTAACAAATTCAGTGTTTCCACATAAACCTGCTTTCTGGAACGGATCCCTGGTAGTGGATTAGTTTACCTTTCACCAGCTCAGGTATGAAACCTTGATCATTAATTTAATTTAATTTAACCTCGGGTGGATATGTATGATATGTATAATATATGTGAGTATACTTAAGTGTAATTAGAAGTTAAAAAAACAAAAAATAAAAAAAACGAATGAAGAACAAAAACATAACAAACACAGAAAATACATATAGGCCTACACACTAAAAATGTTGGGTTGTTTTAATCCAGAACTAGGTAAATATACAAACTACAAGCTGGGTTAATTTAACCCAGTAAGATGGGCTATTTTTAAAAAAGGACAATAATATTAATGAAAACAACAAATTTTGGGGTAGAAACAACCCAATGTAGAATAAAAACAACTGAAAATAAAATGTAAATGTAAGAAAATATGTAATACAAAACAATACAATTTTGGGTTCAAAAAAACATTAGGGGGCAGAAAAACAAAATGTTGCATAAAAACAACAAAATTGGGCTTTAAAACTACATACTTGGGATAGAAACGACTAAAAGTTGGATAAAAAAACCTCAATTTTAGGGTAAAAGCAACAATTTTGCGGTAAAAACAGCAAAACGTCTGATTAAAACATCAAAACGTTGGATGAAAAGAGGCCATCTCATTGGGCTACATACCCACCATGTAGTCCAATATTTACCCAGGTCTGGGTTAAAACCAAAAGACATTTGTTAGTGTATAGTATAAAAATTATAAAGTGTAATCAGTGGAGGTATATAGTAGTAATAGTGTTGCGGTGCAAATGCAACAGCGACTTGTTTGTACAATATTCTCAGACAATGTATTGTACACTTATAACTGAGACCCCCTGCAGATTATTTTAAAGTGCACCTGCTTTTTGAACCCACGTTGATGGAGCAGGAGGAGGAGGAGGAGGAGGGAGCACAGCGGACAGATGGAGCAGCAGAAGGAGCCGAAGCCACACTGCACAGCTGCTTGTTGTCATGGAGGAGCCAAGATGGCGGTCCTGGCCTATAGCCTGGGCAAACGCGAAATAAATCAACATTTCACCATTAAAAATGCCAAACTGATATCGCTGGCGGCTGTTATTTTACTCCTGGTGTTCCACACAGCTCTGCGGTATTATGGAGGTGAGTGTTCACGTTTTTTTAAAACTGAAACACTTGACACAAGCTATTACTAACGGTTAGCTAGCTGTTTGTGTCCGCGAGCTCCTCTTCTTCTTCTCCTTCTTCTTCGTCTTTGTGCTGCCGTTACCCACTGTCGGGGGTTTTAAAACGTACAGGCTGTGTACACTTTACCGAGATCAGATAGATACATTCACAAACAGCAGCAGTACGAGTCCAGTTTGTCCGACTGTTCGGTCGAAGCTAACGCTGCAGTTAGCTGTGTTTACATGCTCCTGTCAGAACACGCTTTATTTCTACTGGAGGGGAAACAACGTGTGTGGGTAGATGAAGCTAACAACAGACGTGTTTAGTATCTGCAGGCAGCACTAGTTAGTTAGTTGTCAGCTTCCCAAATAAATGCAGTATCAATAAAGTTTCCCATAATTGTGTTCCTGTAGCTGTAGTGGTTCATTACAGGATGTAGTATTACACTAAAAAATGCTGGGTTGTTTGTGTCCGGTGGATAAAATACTGGTTAAAAAACAACAAATAGTAAGTGAAAACAAGCATATGTTGGGGAAAAAACTGCATTTGGGGTAAAAAAACAACAACAAAATGTTGGATTAAAAACAACAAAAGTTGGGCTAAAAACAACAACATTTGGGGTAAAAACAAATTTTGGCATGAAATCCAATAAAATGCTTGATAAAACGACAACATTTTGTGTAAAATTAACTAAGTATTTAGTAGAAACAATAACATGTTGGGTAAAAACAACATTTTGCATAAAAATAAAAATATTTAGTCAAATGCTAATAGCCAGTACTAGTTAGTTGTTAGTCAGCTTCCCAAATAAATACATTATCAATAAAGTTTGTCATAAATGTGTTTGTGTAGCTGTAGTGGATCATTACACAATTGCAACAGCTGTCTCAAAGCTTCAGCAATTATATTTGGTTGGTTACATGATGGACTGGATACTCATTTTCCCAACAGTGACTGAAACTTAAAAGCCACAAATATGACTGTAAAGTAATGCTCACCCAGCTGGCGTACATAGAGTGAACTTTGCCTGTGAGGAGTGTTGGAACCACAGAGCTGTGTGTATGCACTGTGAGCAGCTGCTGCTTTGGCTGGGGATGATACTGAATGTCTCTCGCCAGCCCACCAACCCTTCATGTTCTTCTGTTTCTAAGGATTGATTCAGTTGCAGATGGCTCCATTCATTTTGTACACAAATGAATAGCTGGAGAGATTTATGCTTGAGCTAAATTGCTGATGGTTTCATTTTGTAGTGTGGCCCCTAGCAGAGCCGTGTATTGTGTGGTCCTTTGACAGCACTGAATGAAAAGCCAGGGTACTATGGAGACAGCAGGTTTCTGTCACAGTCAAAGAGAAACTATGAGTGAAAGCAAGATAAGGGTTTTTTTGTGTGGCCTTACTGGTAGGTTCTCTGTGTCTTGCCTCCAGGCGGAGACTCATGTGAATGGCTGCTGTCCAGAGGACGTTACTTGGGGGAGAACGTATGGCAGCCTTATGGCTGCATGATGCACAAATACAAAAGCATGTGAGTCACTCCAATCACACAATTACTATATATACAGTATGTTTGGGACAAAGATTCAACTGTGTAGTAGTGATAGATGTGGGTCTGTGGGAGGATGGGTAATACACGAACCAAATAACAAATTGAGGACTTAAAATCACTTATGGATAGTGTGTGTAAAATACAGTGATCCACCGCAGCACATGAGGGATTTTTAACTGTAGTCGGTTTTCAGATTCTTCACCATCTTTTTTGTCTTACAGTGAAGCCAAAACCTGCCTTTCTGAAAAGCGGGTGGCCTTTGTTGGGGATTCACGAATCAGGCAGCTATTTTACTCCTTTGTCAAAATTATTGACCCTGAGCGAAGAGAAGATGGAAACAAGGTAATTATGAGAACTAGTGCTGTTTGAGCCCAGGGCTTTTCTCTGGAAACTGTTCAGCCGAGTGGTGATGGTGCACAGCATACAGATGTAGAGATGTGAGGCATAATATCTTGTACTCTTCTCATCTGTCCGGGGATGTTTATAAACTCAATCAAAGGAATCCAGCCTAAAATTAGAATACGCAGCCAGCTACTATATTATGGCCGATCAAACCCAACAACTTTGAAGGCAGGGGTGTGTGTGTGTGTGTGTGTGTGTGTGTGTGTGTGTTTTTTCCTGTGGGAGATGTTTTTTCCTTGTGCACTTCCTCAGCTGATGATGAGATGAGAGTTTTGCTTCAGTTGTCGACTACTTAAGAAAAAAACCCCAGCTTCCTTGTGCCTTGTCGTTGCAATACTGTGCGCTCATTGTCTCTCTCTGCCTGTCTGCATGGAACATCTGAAGCACGAGGACATTTTCTTTGAAGACGAGAGCTCTTCTGTTAATGTGGTGAGCTATTTCTGGATGCTTCTTCATCTGATGTTTTCAGCCAGTAAAACAAAGTATGATTTTAAAAAGCAAATCCTCTTTGTGTTTAGGATTTTCTGTGGTATCCAGAGGCAAATAATTCAATGAAGGAGCGCTTAATATCATGGACGCTCGTGAGTATAGAGTTATTATGAATCAGTGGGGGACATTGTTCATTGAGGAAAGTGTAACACAGTTTGGTCTGTGCTTTAATAACTGTAACGACTCTGGTGTGTTGCAGGAATCTTCAACAAAGCCAGATGTTGTTATCCTTGGAGCTGCCACAGTAAGATATCTAAATGAATTCCTAGCAATGCTTGCACTTTTTTTGCACAGAAAAACACATGGCGTTGGTTGAATTATGTCTCTCTTAATCTTATCTGTTTATCTGTGTACCACAGTGGTCCATCAAGTTGCACAGTGGCAGCAGCGAGACCCTGCAGCAGTACAAATTCAATCTGACAGCCATTGCTGTGCACCTGGAGAGGCTGGCTGACCATGGAGAGGTCTACTGGGTCCTGCAAGGTGAGCTCAGCTTCTAATTGAATGCTCATTATAGGAGCTTTTTATTATCTGTCATCTCAGTTGGCTGGGTGGAGTGTCGTACGTTTAGTACGTACTATTGGATGCACCTGAATAAAAGCTGCACCCACTAAGAAACAAGTTTTGTACATACATGAGCCGCACCTGTCTATAAGCAGCAGGTGTCCACATTGTAACATGGGATATTTACACAGAAAGATTTTTTTTTTAACTTTTGATTAAATATATGCTTTTTTCTGAACAGTGCTTGTAACACAGCTGGTTATACAGTAGCCTACCAGAAAAGTCCTTGATCGCTATTCTCATCTTCCTCCTGCTCTAAAACCACTAGTGTGCATTCAATCAGTTCTTCACGCTGCCATCTCCAACGTGTCACCACATTGATGCTAAGCTTACAGCAGCTTTATTTCCTTCTGCGACAGCCAGATCGATCGCCTTTAACTTGAAAGCTGCATCATATGCATATCTTTGTGTGTTTTTGACGGTGAGGGTTTGTGCATGAAGCGCTAAATGACTGATCTGAAGAATTTAGTGTGAGTGAACAGTTTCATGTGGTCCACTGTGACCTGTCCACTAATTTCATGGGTCTGATGTGACAAGGCTAAATGTATCGGCGGCATGAAGCTCGTTAGCTTGTAAAAATCTATATATTAGCTGCACTGGTGTTTAAGCCGCAGGGTTCAAAGTGTTGGAAAAAAGTAGTGGCTTATAGTCCGGAATTTACGGTATTATTGTCTGTTGCAATTAATCTCTGGTTTGGTGACTGCATGTGCCCCAAATGATGCTACCGTAAGGACGACTTGATGATTCCAGACAGTGCAGTATCTGATTTACATTTAAAAACTAGTGCATTTCTAGTTGACAGTGCAGTATGTGTACACTGCAAGCTTAAATTTGTTTGCCACACATTGCTGAAAACAGTGAATATTCTAAAAAAATATAAAAGTTACTTAAAAGTTAAAGACTGTAAAATGGTTAAAGGGTAACATTTGTATTCATACTCTGATTGGTGGGGTTCTTGTATTCTGTTATTTATACAATGTAATCTGTTACGAATGTAGAGTAATTTAATATACACTCAGAGGCAGTGAAAACGCAACACCAGTTTGAATTCAAATGTTTTTTTGACCAAAAAGTTTTTTTTTTTATTGAAACAATTTAAATGTATTGGGTTGGTTGGTTTGGATGAATTAAATGTGTTATTTGGCTGACTTGTAGAATAATAAACACATGCATTAAACATAATGAGCACAAGTTGAAAATTAAAAATCACGACAACACTGAATGGAGCACACATTCAAAAATCAACTTAAAAAACAGTCAGTATCGGGTGTGACCCCCACAAACATTCACACAGGGTACAGAGTACAATGTCTCCTCAAGGACCTGACCAAGTGTCTGCAGTTGTCTTAGGGGAGTTGTTGCCACTCTGCCTGCAGAGCATTTTGGAGTTGCTGCCTGGTCTGAGGTCTGGGTACTCTTGCTGAGAGAGCTCGTCCCAGTTGGTCCCACACATGTTCGATGGGTGATAAATCTGGTGAGCATGCAGGCCATGGCAGACAGTTGATACGTGTTGTGCCAAAAAATCAGCTGTGACTCAAGCAGTGTGGGGTCTGACATTATCCTGTTGGAGGCATGATGACACTTGACATTGTTTCTTGTGTGGCTTTTATCATGCCTTTATATAGGGAAGACAACCACTTCTTCATTTCAACAACTGCACTTGCATAACTCCTAATCCCATAAGTTGTACTCAATATGTATTGTTAAGAGTACAACTCAACATGTTGATTTACATGATGATCATTCATGTTTAACAAGGTGCCCATTGTGACTCCAATTGTCACTTGAGAACTCAAATTGGCCAACTCAGATCCTTAGCAAAAATAAACCAAAATTAAGTCTTATTAAGTGTTGTGTTTACATTGCCTCTCAGTGTATATAGCAGGAGATTACAGTGATTTAATTCCTTATTTAAGGAAGTTTACTACAGATGTAAAGTACTCTGTTTGTGGAGCAATGTATTATTCCTTTCATTATTCATTTGTGTAATATATTACTTATGTACAGTAACTTATTTACAATTAAATAATCTATAACATAATTAATGTAATCTGTTTATAGTAGTTATTGTAAAAAATGTTTACCGTAAATAGTGGAATGAATGTCAACGTAAATAGTGATAAAACACACACAAACACACACTCGTACAAGTTCAATATTCATTATTCTATTACAGTGCAGTATACTGTTAGAAACAGAGCTGCCTATTTATTTATTCATTTATTCACTTGTTGTATATAGTAAATTATGTACAGTCTCTGCTGCATTTTTCTTTATTGAAACTATTAAAGGTTGTTTTAGGTGTTTCATTGTCGCTCTGAAAACCAGATTCCCAGTCGCACCAGGAAGTCAACATGATTGGGAAATGAATGCACTGCAGCTTGTTTTTCTCCTGTTCACACATCACACCTCCGTCCTGCAGATCCGGTTAATGAGGAGGTGTTAAGTGAAAACAGGAAGATGATCACTAACCACCAGCTGGAGCTGTACAATGAAGCAGCGGTGGACGTGCTCAACAGCAGCAAGCGTAACGGCAGATCCCGGGTCAAGCTGCTGGCTGCATCCCGCGAAGCCGCGCTGGAAACCATCACCAAGTCAGACGATGGCTTGCACCTGCCTGAGAGCACCAGGAATGTGGTAGGCACAGTTTTTGTTCACTTAAGATTGTTTATGATTAGATTAGGTGGCACAGTTCTTTAAATACATCCTCTTCACCCCCCCTGTCAGGGAGCCATGGTCCTCATGAACTCTCTGTGCAACAAGATACTGAGGCCCATTGATGGTTCCTGCTGCCAAACATTACCACCTCCAAACTTCCTCCAGAAACTGTCAGCCTGTTTCTTCCTGGGCTCGGCCCTGGTCTTCCTAGTCCTCCACGTTCTTGGCAACAACCGCCACCGCCGACCTGTGCCCCCTGATGTGGAGAGCCTAGAGGAGAAGAAGCCAGCGACTGCAGCTGTCCTCCTCAGTCCAAAGGCACCTTTCCAGGCTCTCTGCAGGATGGGCATCATAATGGGCTATTTTTATCTTTGTGACAGAGCAGACGTGTTCATGAAAGAGCAGAAGTTCTACACACACTCCACGTTCTTCATCCCTCTCATTTATATATTTGTACTGGGAGTGTTTTACAGCGAGAACAGCAAGGAGGTGAGACGGCAGTATACTCATGGTGTTGGTGATGAGCAGCGACAGTTCCACATGTTCTTAACTTCTCTTTGTTTACTTCTGGTTCACACAGACCAAATTACTCAACCGAGAGCAAACAGATGAGTGGAAAGGATGGATGCAGCTAGTCATCCTCATTTATCACATATCTGGAGCCAGCGCTGTGAGTCTTAAATATATTTTCTACACATACATTCAGGGGCGTCCTACTTTGTGGTTGCTTATGCTGATGTTTGAGTGGCGTGCTAATGATTGTTTCTTTCCTTCAGTTCATTCCCGTGTACATGCATGTGCGTGTGCTGGTGGCAGCGTATCTGTTTCAGACCGGCTATGGACACTTTTCCTTTTTCTGGCTCAAAGGAGACTTTGGACTGTACAGAGTGTGTCAGGTAAAAGTGCAGCCAGGTTGCACAGATCTTTATCTTTCAATGACTCAATCACAGCAGGCAAACAGTATGTGACCTTAAGTAGTATTAACTGTATTTTTATTATCATCCTGATAGTTTGTGTCCACAGCTACTTGTTTTTTTTTTTTCAGTACTTTCTGGGCAGGATTAAAAAGCCATTAGTTGCAAATAGACGTATTATTCATAATTCATAATTGGAGGATCTCTGTCTTTCAATCCCTCAGGTGCTTTTCCGTCTGAACTTCCTGGTGTTGGTGCTGTGTGTGGTAATGGACAGACCATACCAGTTCTATTACTTTGTCCCCTTGGTCACCTTCTGGTTTGTCATTATCTACGCCACGCTGGCCATGTGGCCTCAGATCCTTCAGAAGAGAGCCAACAGTAGGTGTCTCAGATCCGATCTTTATTCACTTCACTCATCTGTATCATGGATCTAAGTTAATGTCAGTGTTGTTTTCTGGACAGGTAGTGGCATGTGGCATCTTGGGGTTTTGGCAAAGTTACTGGGTCTCCTGCTGTTCATCTGCTTTTTTGCCTTTTCACAGGTAGGTGAATTTAAAATATTTTAATCTGAGCATGACTATAACTTTCTATAGTTTTCCTAATTTTTTCTGAACCTAAAGTTATTCTAACAAGCACAATATCAAACTTGAACTGGACTTCCTCATGGTTTGGTCCACGTGTGTAACTCTGCCTATTTTCTCCAACGTTCTTGTTTTGGCATGGTCTCTCCAGCGTTTCTTTGAGAGTATCTTCTCTGTGTGGCCAATCTCCAAACTCTTTGAGCTGAATGGAAGCATCCACGAGTGGTGGTTCAGATGGAAGCTGGACCGCTTTGTAAGTCAAATGTGTTTCACTCCTGATGCAGTGTAACACAATCTGTGAAGTGTTATATGTGACAGAGAATATGGTAAACTTCGTGATATGCATATATTCTTTAACCCTCTCTTTGTAGGCGGTGATACATGGTATGCTATTTGCCTTCATCTATCTGGTGCTGCAGAAGCGTCAGGTGTTGTCGGAGGGCAAAGGAGAGACTCTTTTCTCTTCCAAGATTTCCAACCTGCTCCTCTTCCTCTCTGTTGTCTCCTTCATAGTAAGACTTCTTCAGTTTTTTCTCACATTACTGGGATTGAGACTTTGTGTCATCTAGTTCATATTTATAATTTACTAATTCCAGGTCATTGCTGCAGGTTCATTTACATTCAGTTTTTTCCAAGTCTACTTTTAGATAACAAAGTACCTGTGCACCTGGTTAAACAGGAAGGTGTATTTACATACACAACACACCTTGTAGTTGTTTCTGACCACAGTTACCTACTCTGAATGCCCTTATGTGCTGTATGTTGGTATTGGCGGGGGGATTACAGTGGTTGTCAGCATCTAATCTAACAGTCGATTCTTGTTTGGGAAATACATGTTGTCTAACGTCTCCATATCCACATCATTCTAGACTTACTCAATATGGGCAAGCAGTTGCAAAACCAAAACAGAGTGCAACGAGATGCATCCTTACATCTCTGTGGTCCAGGTACTGTTTTATCTGTTTCTCTTTTTTTGTTCTTTTTGTTTTATCTTCAACAGTCACATCCTCTCAGCCAGCTGGAGGTGACTACTGATCCCACTGCTTAATATAGGCAAATTGTCTAATAGTTAATTGCTCAAGTACTATTCCTCTTTATTTATCTTAAGATGTTGTTATCCTGATTACATGATGGGGCAATAACAAGGGAGTTGCCCTCTTTCCTGTACAAACACACTATCTAAAACCGATCCACACTGTGAAACGGTTTGAAGTAGTGCAGTAGAGCAGTGGACCCCTACCACCGGGCTGGGTCCCGGTATCAGTCTGTGAGACATTTGTTACTGGGCCGCGCAGAAAGAAATAATGATTTATATAAATTCCGTTGTATTGATCATTATAGTCTGAAAGACGTTTTATTTTGAAAAACGACCGGATTCTCTCCGACTTAACTTTCATATGTGTCGCTTGACACGTCAATACTGTTGTCTAGGTCACGTGATCAGACACGTTAGCCAAAAAAATAAGTCTGCAAACTAGCAAAAATGAGTAAAAGAAACCAAACGTCTTTTAAGAGGTTCTTCGCAAAAGGGAAACCTTTTTTTTTTTAATTCCGGTTGTGTTATTTTACTCCTGCTGTATTTATCTGCCACATCTTGAAGGCCGGTCCATGAAAATAATGCCGACATCAAACTGGTCCGTGGTTCAAAAAAGGTTGGGGACCACTGCAGTACAGGACATTACCATGTTATAAAGTAGTTGACCTTTCATTCCAGTCTAACCTGTTGAAACAAGAGTCAATCAACTTGAGATGATGGAATCTGTTAATCATGCCTGCCCTGTCATCACTCTGATCATTGTTCTCTTGTTTTCCACAGATTCTGGCCTTCATTCTGATCAGGAACATTCCTGGCTACGCCCGCTCTATATATAGCTCATTCTTCGCATGGTTTGGAAAGATCTCTTTAGAGGTAAGGAGGAGCAGTATGTGCTAGTAAATAGTAAAACGTTAACTGCAATAAGAACAAACTGTTTTTCAAAAGGTAACATAAAACAATACGAAAAATGAGACTTAACCACCAGATTGACCACAGGGGGTGTGGTCAACCTGACAGACCTGTCAAAGTCTGTCAGGCTGACCACGCCTAGGAAGAACAATGCATAAAGGACACATCAAATCAGCGATCAGCTGAGGCTCCTGCAGTCTACTTGAAATAATATATCCAGAAATAAGGAGACAAAGTGAACCCAGTGAATTTGTAGCAGCTTTGTATTTTGTGTTTTGTTGCTCCCAGAGGCCTGTACTATGAAGCAGGATGTGAGGGTAGTGATGTAACTTCAGGTTAAATTCTGGGATTTTTGGAAATTGATCAGTGATACTTATACAATAACCTGTTCACACAGTCTGAAAATCTCTGTTAACATTCCTCCTGAAAGCAAACAATACCCGAGTTAGATGGGAAAATTCTGTAGACAGACTGAGCTGATAACAAGTGTGTGGTACCACTGATCCTGATCACCTTTGTTAGGTCTTATCAAGATAGAGCAGAAGAAGATGCCCTGGGTATGTTGAGCTTGCTTTGCAGTACAGGCCCCGGGGACAGAATTCGCACATTGCATTACACTACTGAACATGTTTTTGTCTCCCCCAGCTGTTCATATGCCAGTACCACATCTGGCTCGCTGCAGATACCAAGGGTATTTTGGTTCTGATCCCAGGAAACCCTTCACTCAACATCATGGTCAGCACCTTCATCTTTGTTTGTGTGGCTCATGAGGTCTCCCTCATCACCAATGACCTGGCCCAGGTGGTCATCCCCAAAGACAGCATGGCCCTGCTGAAAAGACTAGGGGCCATGGGGCTCTTCAGTCTGCTTGTACTGCTGTTGACCAGGGGCAGCCAGCCCACACCTGGCGCCTGATGGGCACCTCGTTGATATGATCGGGATGTTGGGGAGAGAGGAGGAGCACAAAAGACTTGCCAAGCCCCTGCTGACATTGAAGTGAGGTACAGGTGTGAGCCAGGAGCAGGCCCAGTGTTTTAGCTACTGGTGGGCCACATGAGACAACATCAGTAGTAACCTGTGTGGAGGTCAGTGTCTGTCTGCTGGCCTCGTCCGAGCTGAGTCTGCTGTGAAAGTCGCACACTGAAGAAAATTCAAATAGCCCAAAAACGGGGGAGAACTGCTCATTTTGTGGCAAAATGGAGAAGAGGAAAAAAAGAACAAAAACACGTTTACATTTAGACGTGGAATTTTACCTAAAACATAAAGAGGTCTGCTCATTTCAAGACGTCATGCTTGCTGTATGAAATTTTGCTGCGTTGCTTCTGTTTAGCCAAAACCACACTAGTTTACTACAGTAGAAGTTTTGTCACTTCAGGTACTCCCTGTTATTACTTCACTCTGGGAGGGATCACAGTCCGTCCACTTGGCCGTAGCAGTTGAAGGTGATTTCACTCAGGTGGATCCATAACCTACATATTCAGATATCTACTCTTTTTTTTTTTTATTATTATTATTATTACAAATATGTTAAATTGCGCTACATTTTACTATCAACATTACTTTGTACAGTATTTCTGGTGACTTCAAAAAAATAGTGTTAGATATCTAAATATGCAAAATATGGACCAACAACTGGCTTAGGTGATCAGAAGCTGTCAAGACTAAAATAAAATTTGGAGTGCAATTGTTAAAATGTTGGAATATCCTGGCATATTTTTGCTAATGTTTTTTGTGAGTAATTTTGGAAATGTTTGCCTTGCAGAAAGGCACTGTGGTCACCTGCTGTAGCTCTGAAATTCTATATATGTACAGTATTTAATGATTTAAATTAAGCTTATATTTTATACAGTTGTTTTTGGCTCTTTTTGGTTTATTTTGTACTTTGCGCCCATGACTGCTGTTTGTGAATTACACAATAGATCATTTTGTACCCATCCCTGAAATCTCCTATGACGGTTAACCTGATGGTGAGGTTTGAGCTTTTTGTACAGTCTTGGTAAAAACCTGTGGGTCCTATTCGCAGCTCACTTGCTACTCCGTGTATATTTGTATGATAGAGTGAGAGATTTATTTTATACAGCAATGCTTGAGCAGTTATTTTAGTTTTTTGTCCTTTCATTGCCGTTACAACATGCCTCATAGGAACATGCACCAAGTTGCACATGCTATTCTACAATAGGACTAAATGTACTATCCTCCCTCTGCTGTCACAGCCAGTGGAGATTTTTGGTCAGTAAGTGAAGTGAACTCTTAGAGTGAATGCCTTTTTAAAAATACAGCTTTTTTTTTTGTTTCCTTTTCAGTGGCCTATACATACAGTACATCTTCAGAAGTCACCATCTTCCATCTACTTTGCATCAGGGCCACATCAACATTTAAAAAAACTACTTGGTAATGCACTGACTGAGCTGAGAAGACACATTACTGTTGCTTAAATAAAAATATATTTTGCCTGTTGACAAATGGGCAATATCTCTTAACAGACATTTGAGACAGAGAGAGAGCACTTTTTTTTTTTTTTTGAGACCTGCATTTTGCCCTCCATGTTCATCTTTGAGGTGAATGTACAACATGAGTTTAACAAACGTACCAGTGCAGATACTTAATGCACTTCAGCACATTTTTATTAAGTAAATCAAATGTTTTGTCAAGGTCACACGGTGGACACAAAGATTTCAGCTGTATTGCAAAGTCAAAGATCATAGTGTCGGTCGTTCTTGAATTGTTTTTGTAACTTCTCAAAGGAAAAACATGGGTCCACATTTCTTCTTTGCTTCACAGTGAAAAGTTTCTCCTCTCCAGCTTTTCAGGATTCTTGTGTCATGTAATGGACGATGTAAGCGGAGTTATGCTCTGAAACTGAACGAGAGCCGAGTAAATCTCCAATTTCTGATACCGGTTAGCACCTCATTGTATAGATGAGAACTGCATTTCGTGTTTTGATGTGTGAAGTTTACCAATTTGCTTTCTCATCTAGTACTGATCAACAGCGATACAGTTCAATTAGATAATTGTTTCTGGCCTTAATTGATCTCTTTGGTCGTGTAAAAGCAACAACTATTTATACCCCTGTGCAGGGCCTCTTTGAAATATGTTACATGTAATTTTTTTGTGATGTCTTAAAAAATGTGAAATGTATCCATATTATTTATAAATGCCTTTATTCTGTTGTACATTGTTAATAATACCTTCATAAAATGTGCTGTTTTGGTGTCTTTATTGATTGAGGGACAAAAATACAACAACAAAAAATATTTGGAAAGAATTTATTGTTATCATGTGACACGTTACATTAAATTATTAACGCATGACCACTAAAGCATTTCAATGTAAAACTCCCTTTCCCTCTAAGAGGTCCATTGTGCAAAGCAAGTAGAAATCCAAACATTAAGTATATTAAGTTTAACATTTACACAGATATTCCAAAATATTTTAAGGTATCTTTATAATCAGCTAAGCTGTTCTCTGTCACACTCTCACTCTTCAAAGTGCATATGGATGATAAAACTTTACTTCTGAGACATGCAGATTGGCACAAATGTTAGAAAATAACAAAGATATCGATGTGGAAACAAAGTCCGCTCTGACGCTGGTGCTTCTGGTCATAGATTCAGTGCTTCAGCCACCTTTCTCTCCTCAGGAATACCATTTACCTAGAATCAATCCAAGAAAAGAAGATGAAAGCTCACATTTGTGTTGTGATACGCTGTTATTTCTGTTGAAAGTACCAATGAATAAAGCTCCCATGTCTACATTAAACAGACACAAGCACCTACCTCCAGCCTTCGAAATGTTGACATGACATAGTTCTCTCCTTTGTTAGCAGTGAACAGAGAGAGCAGCAGGTTAGTGCATCATGCAGCTGATACACAGCATGCTCACAGGAGGGCGCTGTCACACCAACGCCACCGTTAGTTTGTCTCATGCAGGAAACCACGTCTGGCTGCTTGCTGAGTTTACAGTGATGCAGAGGGGACAGACTGAAGTTGTGAGCAACATAGCAAAGTAACTATAAAGCGAAAGATTTTAATATGGTTCATCTTATTGTTATGTCAGTATGAGTTGTACATGCTGTAACATGCTGCACTGTACTAGGAACCCTATTGAAGTAAATATGTTTATAACATAAAGCAGAAGCACAGTAGAACGACAGCTGTATGCAGACAATATGTAGACAATACACTATGAGCTGCTTCTAATGGTTTAAATCACTTGTAGAATATTTAAATGTATCGACATCTGTCTTTATTTGTTAATAACTGCATCACATGAATAGACTGTATAGAATGGACAAAGCTAATGTGACATTACCCATTGGTTTGTTGCAGGGTTTTTTTGTTTGTTTTTGTTTGGAGCCAGACGTGACCATATTTGGGTATGACCGGGGGTGTGAGGAGGCGGATCTGACCCTTAAACCCGAAGACACTCCTTTTTTCAGATTGCTCACAAGGTCACTAATGAGAAGACTTCAGCTAATTATTTTCTGAGTATTTCATGATTCAAAATGACAATTTTTGAATTTAAGTCAATTGGAGCTTGAGTTTGTTTTTAGCCAGCATCTAGTGGTCAGTGGGGGTATTGCACTATTTTTCACTTCAGCATTGGCTTCAATTGTGAGACCCAATTGCTTCGTCCATTTCCATACAATCTATGATGATCACATATTCCACATGCAGATGAAGTAAGGCAGATTGCTGGACTACCATGTGAAAATCTGGAGGAAGTACTAACCTGATGGCCGTTGCTGTGGTATCGTAATCTGGTTTTGCAGATTCCTGAAATCATACACAATGATATTAAGGTAAACAGACATTCACACACAAAAGCCAATAGTATCATGTGAAAAGCGTGTTGTTCTTATGTTAACACATTTTTTTTGTTTCAAGCCCATTAGGAGAAATCATGGGACGGCTTGAACCTCTTAAGCTGTAGTCGTATTTTCCAAAGGCCTGACTTGCTTTCTGCAGCTTTAGCTGTAAACACAGTTTTTGCTGCAAACAAGATTAAACTATAATGGTATTGGTTCGACTTATATTTTCCCATAATGACGCCTGTAAGCTTTGTATTTGTGTCTGCTAATGAGCGTGGGTGTATGTGTGGTTTCACAAGCATGTGAATGGCTGCTTGTTCATCCATCTTATTCATGTGCTTTTCCTCCCATTAAAGTCCTTAACTCACGCCTGCGTCTGCATCAGGGGCATGCTGGTGGTCTCGTAGTTGTCCGGGTGGATGGGCGGCACCACTTCGCCGCTGACTGGGTTGAAGACCGGCAGGGTGGAGAGAGGCCAGGAGATTTCCCGGTTCTTAGACATACTCCGAAGCTCTTTGCTGGACTTCTGGATGGAGCTGTGGTGAACCAGCTGGATGCTGGAAAGGGGAGAAGCAGTTAATTTATATTGTAGTATGTTTTTTGTCTGTTTTTTTGGCGTCATGGTTGGCGTTCTCTCACCAAAAGCTTAATGGATCTCACCTGTGTATCTATGAGGAGATCTGCAGTCAGTTCATGCATGCACAATAGAAATATAACATCCACCCTCATCTAGTACTAGGATTTATTTCACTTGTTTAAGTTGTTAATCTTCAAGATGTGGTCGTTTTATTACCGCTAACAGCATTTACTCCCTACAGCTGGTCATTACATTTTTCAGCAGCCCACTGGATGAATGGATGTCGACACACATATGAGCTTATGAATGGATATGAAACAGCCATCAATGACAACAGAAATGACAAAACCGCAAACCAAAGAGAGGGGAGGGAACAGAAACAGACCCAAAATAAAGAACAACACAGGAGAGGTAAACACTTACTCTGGTGTTTGCATGTTTCTTTTTTCCCTAGAAACAAAACAAAATGGATGAATTAAATACTAATATTAATAGTTAAAGCAACATCTACACACAAAGTGACCGGATTGTTGAATAAAGATGGGATGGAGATGGTGTGGAACACTAAGTGTGATCGAGGGGGTGGAGGGGCACATCTCTCCCAGCCTGTAAATGATGAAAGAATGTATCATGGATGAATGATCGTCGATGTTATGGCTGTGCTTCACAACATCAAGATGTACACGACAACATCAACAAAAACCTGTGACGGATATCGATGAAGAACTGAACATAAATGGTCCATAATGCTGGATGGTAATGACAAGCTGCAGTTCACGTCCAGATTTCCAATCTAATCTGATTCATTTGCAGCTAACTGCGAGCCCTTCACTTCCATTTCTCTCTCTCATATATTTCAGTAACACTCTTCACTGCCTTCCTCAAATGTTTACTGCCGGTGTTTGGTGCAACATTTGCAGAAAAGTAAATATAAGACCGGGCACACTTACACCCCTTCCCGTCTGAAGCACATAGTGTAGCCGAGGATGAAGAAGAGGACTAGTGCCACGGCAGCGGGAACAGCCAGTGTGATAAGGAAGTCTGCAAAGTAGTCCCGGCTCTTCAGAGACTCAGATGGGGGGTTGTAGTCCCCAAATTCAGGCAGGATCCCCGTGCCTGGGTCAGGACGGGTAATGTAAACTGGGACCACTTTGTTGATGTCGACCTAAACACATTCAGGTATGTTAGAGACAGCGTTTAAACAGAAGCAAGAGCTGTGTCCCAGCTTTAAAACCTCCTAAGCATCTTATAGTCCAGGTGTACGAGAGCTTACTCACCAGAGAAATCTTACACCAGTCGATGTGAAACTGAGCTCTGAACTTCTTGTCGCAGCTGATGACAGGCTCCATCTCCTGACTGCATCGCAGCTGGTTATGTGGGCTTTCCACCTCCCTCAGGCACGACGAGAAGGGAACATCAGCACCAACCATCACATAAACACTGGGGAGAGGAGGAGGAGGAGGAGACAGTGAAACAGAAAGTATGAAGAGAAGAGAAGAGAAGAGAAGAGAAGAGAAGAGAAGAGAAGAGAAGAGAAGAGAAGAGAAGAGAAGAGAAGATGGAGTCTCAGTTTATGCTGAAGCTTGTAATAGTCAAAGCATTTCTACTTCACTGAGTGTTCTCCTAGACGCTTTCATCTTTCCAAACGTCAGCATTAATCTTTGATGCACAACTTATGGCAGTTCATGTGGGCTTTTCCCCTCTGAACTAAACGAACTGACAGCGTCTGTCAGCGCTGACGGCCGAGTGTATTCATCTAATTCACAGCGAACTGAGAATCCCCAAGGCCCCAATTAAATAAACCGTCAGCGTGGTGTGAGTGGGCTGCAAATATGTGCAATTTGTTTGATTTAGGGAGGTGAAGGGGTTGCTGATGGAGAGATTCTTCCAGGAACGTTAAACCACTCATGCATTTTATGTGAATCACAACATTAATTTCAATTTTATAATACAAAACTTTGCACGACCAGATGAGGACTCTAGTAAGGAAATTTAAAAAATGCTGGATTTCATTGTGACTGTGTTCTTGAAAAAAGAAACTCTTGAAAATGTGATCCAGATCCTCACCCTTCTTTTAGGTTGTTGATAGGCAGAGGTACACGGCCACCGCGGTCCAGTGCTGAGGTGATATTGATAGCATTGAGTCGCTCCGGCTGCCACACGTTCTTTACAGCTCCTAGGAAGTCCCCCAGCACCTCACTGGCCAGCATCTCTTCCACATTCATGTTCTTGATGTAAAACTCTGCTTGGTAAGGCAGGGGGAACTCTGTGTATACACAAGAAGACGAGGCAGACTGAAACAGGTGAAAGGCAGCAGGATGTCGTGGATGAGAAGTGAAGCTGAAGAGGAGCTCATTAAAGTAAGAGTGAGATAAGAGTGATGCAGCAGTGCTCTGCTGACATCACTATTACGTTATTACTGACACTGATTGTACAGGTCTGCGCAGGAGGCGCTGGAGTGTCTGCTCCGCTTTGTTATGACTGGTCCTCCTTCAGGGGCCAGATGGCAGATGACATCACAGCGTAGGGAGAGTGATGTCACATTAGTGCTGCAAACAGCTGCCGAGCGCTCCCCCGACTCACTTCATATTGTAATGCATGTACCGTGACTGGTCAACAAGCCAGTGAGCAAATGTACAGATGCACAGATGTGAAGTGTAGTTGCAGGGATGAAAAGGGAACCACGGCTCTCCAACAGATCATTCAAAAACACACCAGTGCAGAACCATGTGTTTTTTACTTACAGACACAACACATCACAGAGTGAACATCAAAATCAACCCATCTTTTTTTTAATAATTATCTTTTTTTCTGAGCACAACCTGAGCAACCTCCATGTGCTGATGAAGACCATGTGATATAAGTGAAAGCTCTGGGACAGCTATGATGTAAACCTCGTGGTGAGATTACTTTGTCGTTCCAAGGCCAGGAATAAACTGTTAAATAATACAGGAAGTTGTTTTTTTCCATAGACATATAGATTGATTAGTTCTGGCTGGTAAAAGTAATCAAAGGCAATACACTCTCTTGAGGGACGACCATTACACAGTTGGAGCGCTGCATGTGCCCTCAGGATTTAATCAGGGAAGTTGCACAGTCTGATCTCTGTTTTCTCTAAGCTCTCATACTGGCGCCTCTTACCTTCCGTGGCCATGATGTTTATGATCAAGTTGTGCCGTGCTGTCTCGAAAGTACGTCTGTTATAGGCAGTAATCTGGAACACACAGGGGTGAAAGTTTAAGCCCAGATCAGTGCAGCTTATATGGCAGCAGCTCTCTGGACAAGGCTGAGCTAGATGCACGACGCAGGTTCTGTACCCGGCTGAGGCGCCGTATAGAGGCACATGTTCCCCCGCTGGAAACGTTAAGCCCTTTGGGAAAAGAATTTCTACAGTAGCTTATGGGGGACAAAGAAAGCATAAAAAACATAATGGAATTTAAATCTGAAGACTCAGAGCGTAACATTGCACTATGCTACCACTAAATGCATGCAGATCAGCTGGGCTCGGTAAAATCAGTCAAGTTTTTCTTCTCCATTTCCTTCATGGCACAGACTACAGGTTTGTGATGCCACTTAAATATTGAAACCATTGACTGTACATAGAAATGGATGAAGCAAATAAATAACTCTGGGTCCAGTTGACTTGTTAGTTCTTCTTATCTGGTGGTTTATCTGAAAAAAAAAACATCATTAAATAGATATTAGCCTGAAAAAACAGGAGGATTTACTGGTGTGGTTAGTTTGATTAAGTAAATTCGAGTCTCACACTCATTGGGTAATGTCCCCCGCCTCCTCACTCCTCCCTTCATACCCAAATATGGTCACTTCTGGCACCAATAACAAGCGACATTCAAATGCCAAACTCCTGGCTTCAAAATGCAAGTCCACAAATATTAGCTTTGTCCTTTCTGTATACAGTCTATGAAATAAACAGCTTCCTTAAATGAAATGTTTACATTTTTTAGCACCACCTTTCCTTCCTTGGCATAATAACGCCATAATTAACATTCGTCATTCACCCACCTCTATGACAGTGGGCCTGCCAACATGCTCTGCAGTGGGAGAGCCATAGAGCACTCCGTCGCTGTGCGGAGTCCTCTGGATGTAGCGCAGCCAGCCTGGTCGGTCGGGGTAACCCATCAGGTTGGTGTTGAAAGTGATGGGGTCATTGCTGGCATCACCTGCAGATGGAGAGGGTTAGGAAATAAGGGTTGGCTCAATGATTTGTTATAGGTCAGCTAAATTACAGCTATCCTAGTGAGGTATGAAACAACTTCCAATAACTACCTTTACAAATTTTTTAGAAGTAGTTACATAATAAACTATCTCAGCAATACTCATTAGTACATTAGCATGTGTCTAATGGTGTTATACCTGATTTTGGGTAAGGGGGGAACTCTCCTTTGAAGTACTCTCTCTCCAGAACATGGACGAACAGCACTCCCGCAGACGGGTAGACGTTACGGTCTGCGTGCGACCTCGACAAGATGGTGACCACTGAAAGCAGAATCCCAAAGAAAATGGAAATTAGTTCTTGATAACAGTACATTTCCTATTTCGTGTGGTTGTGTGTGTGTATAATTCATCATTCATCATCTGCAAGCAGCACTAAACAGATGAAGCGGAGAAGGCGTTAAGCTACTTCACACTCTGAATCAATAGTGTTTGCAGTGACAGATCTGTCGACTCTTCTTGCCTGGTCGCTGCATTCTTATGAAAGAAGAAAAGATGAAATACAAAAACAAAACTTAAATTATTAGCTACAGTTTTGTAAATAGGAAGAGCGAGCTGCAAAGGAAAGCCATTAAAACTCAGGGACTAAGGGCTGCGGTACCGTGAGTAAAAGCAGAGGAAATGAGGGTCTTTCAGTCTGTACTACTTCTTTTTATGCCCTCCCCCCGACTCTACCTCAATTATACTCTCTGTTTAGCTCCACTCCATTTCAAACCCAAACATTTAGTCTTTATTTGTGAAGAGCATCACCAGGAAAATGGCAGCCCCTTAACAAAATTTTACACAATGTAAGGCCGGAGGTGATTTACTCATCTCTGTGCTTCCTTTTTGTGTCTCTCTCTTTCACTGCCCCCCACCCTCCAACTCCCTCTTCTCTTGCTTCTTCTTTCACGTGTCTACTTTTAACCCCTTGGCTTTTTTTTTTTTTTTTTCGTTTTATTTTTCTGTTTCCACTTCTTTCCTACTCTCCCACAGTGGGTGGGAACTTATTTTTTAATCACCATGGGAGATTGAGACCAAATGTAAGAAGAAGAAGAGGAGGAGGAGGAGGAGGGAGGCAGATGAGGGGGGACTGTAGTTTTGTGCTATGTAGTGCAAAAGAGGGAGAGTTGAAACTGTGGTCGCCTGCAGACACACAACTCCAGACGCATTAAGCAGCTGGGAGGAAGCCTGGGAAAAGTCTCTGTGTGTATATGTACCTTCCCACTGGCAAAAAAGTGGCTGATTATTTTTTACTATTTTTCCCTCATTAGCATCAGACCAGCATATTCTCCATCAATTATCATATCATCAAGTACTCTGTTACTACTGCACTGTGAGCCCTCCATTTGAGTGGAAGCTGATTTCCAAGGAGAGCCCAGTAAAGACAGTAATAGAGCAGGATTTACATTTTAATCCATGGAAAAAGGAAGTCAGTATGAGATGTTTGCCTGTTATCTATTACCAGGATGCACAAAAGGGTTAAAGAAGATTAGGTGACACAGTAAGCTCCAGATTATTGAGAAATTCAGCAATCTCCAAGGCCAAATTACCTCACTGCAATCTGACAGATGATGAGATGGTGTAAAGCTATACAACGGTCCCATATGTGTGTTAAACGGGGAACTACATCTGTGGCCAGCAACGGAGACGCTGAACTGGCCATATGTCTCACGTCCCCATGGGCTCAGTCCCAGCTAAGATACAATCAATAGCGTTTAGCGGCCACTAAATGTGGTGTTACTTGAACAACCTGAGGTTATATTATCCACCACATCTCTTTTTATGGACAGACTGAGATAGCGGCCCGAGCGTGACTAATCCGTGCGATAGCTCTTCTCGCCACGGTGGCTACTGCACCCATGACATTAGGATCCAGGTTATTCAGAGACCAAAAAAAAAAAAAAAACTCTCTCATTGGGTTTCAGCAGACTGCCTCGCTCCGTGATGACTTCTGTTGATCTGCAAATCCCACTCTGAATGCACACGCTCGGATTCTATTATCTGACCCATTGGGCCTCATCAATTCTTCACCACACAAAGGACCACTCACTTTCAGACACTCCCGGTCAAGGTCAAACACTCACAGACCAACCAGATGTGGTGTAAGAGATTTGTGATAGGTAAAAGAGATGGAGACAGGCAGGACATTGGAGCGAGTCCAGATGGCCACCTAACAGTGTGAGGATTAAGGAATAATTTAAATATTTCCTTCAACAACAAACATTTAGGCCAAATTTTGTTAGTCACTCTAGCTTTCTTTTGGACTGCCACAGACTGTATATCAAACATCACATCACTTGTTGGTTTGTGGACTCACATTTTAAAGCCACTGAGTTTGGTATTTGAATGTTATTGTTGTTTTTTGGAGCCAGAAGTGACCATATTTGGATATGAAAGGAGGAGTGACTCTTGCCCAAAATGTATGAGACTCGAGTTCTGTCGATCAAACTAATCACGCCCCTGAATCTCCCTCCTTTTGAAGACTTAATATCTACTTAATGAAGATTTGTTTTTTTCAGATGGACTACCAGATCACTGAGAAGAACTGACTTTAGCAAATGACTTAAATGTATTGACTGAGTATTTAATGATTGAAAAAGAGTTTTTTTGGACCAGCATCTAGTGGCTATCAAGAGTATTGCACTTTTTTGAGACCCGGTTGCTTCGTCCATTTCTATATACAGTCTATGGTTTCACCCTCACCTTTGATTGCAGTCACTTCTATTCAGAGAGCAGTTGGTGTAAGTAAAGATCACTGACTAAGCCGCGCTGAGGACCTGCTAATAGCATCAGATCTGCTTATTTGTGGCGAGCTGACTTTCTGCCAGGGCTTCTCGAGATGATGAACCGCAGCGCTTCCAGTGTACACACAATACATCACCAATTAAAGGTTAATACCGAACTATCCACTGCAGACTAACCTGTTGGCTTTGGGCTGAAAGCAAAGGCAGGCAAGCAGTGTAAGATAATACATATAATAAGCTACTCTTCACTGGAGATTAGGCTCACATACATACTAGCATTTAATTTGAGAAACTGCACATAATCATATGCACACAATTTCTGAAACTGATGCACTTGCCCCTAATACCACAGTAGATCACTAACAGGCCTTCAGGGGGTGGTGGAAATGGCTAACCGGATTTTATGCTTTCCCGGGCTGACCTTGGACTGGCTGAAGAGTCAAGAGTGCTGCCTTAGTTAAAAATGCCGTTGGCAACATGGGAAAAAAAGTAAACCACCCTTGTCCCTCTAATGGCTCCAGATATGTGAGGCCTCTAACTAGCTGAGGCAGAGACAAGAGAAGAGTGTCCTTTAGTTCTGTCGAGTCAGCTTCATATGCGCCTGTAGTCTGGGTCAGGAGGAATGCATGTGCTTCTTTGGTGTTTAGCGGGGAAACACAGACAACAAGGATTGCTACTGTTTGCCTTTGGTTTCCAGCCCGTGATGAGCTTGAGCTTTGTTGTTCTAAACTCAGACATGGAAATGAAAGTAGTTGATGTTGCAACATGCAGAAGGACTAAGGACAAGAGTGGACGGGAAACAACCATCCTCTAGCGCTGTGTAAAGTAAGTAAATCACCGATTTGTCAAATGTAATTCTTGTGAAGTTGTTATTTTTTTAATCTGCTCTGTAAAGCACCAGTGTGTGAAACAGAAGTATAACAGTTAATGATGTGGGATAAATTCTACTTCCAGCAAGGGCTTGGCGTTTAGACGAGATGTAAACTCTGTTACAGCAAAAGAAAGTGGGCCAAGTCTGAGGGACAGCAGACAACTCAAAACAATAATGCCAGTATTAATGGGGACCCAGCTGAGCGTGTCACTGTGTTATGACAGGGGGGAGGGGACAGCGGGTCAACACATGAAGTGCACCACTGCACACACACACACCCACTCACCATCTCTGTACACGGCTGTTCTCTGCTTCAAGGCCAGGGATTGCTCCACATGGACATTTCTCTCATGTAAAGCACTGTGTTTCATGTCATTGGCATGCACAATGTAAACTATTGGATCAATGAATAACAGCATGAATGGAACAAGTCGTGGCTTACAACAAAATTTCATAACATTACACTCAGTTGTCATGTTTCTCAAGTATAGGAAGCTAAAGTAGCACGTTGCACCCACCATGCATTAAATCCTATCTCAACGAAGGTTATGATCATAGACTGTTTACACAATGGATGACGCTAACGTGACATCAACCGTTGGCTTGTGGGTCTCCTTGAAGCCAGTAGATTGGTATTTGAACAACACCATGTTGGTTGTTTGGAGCCAGAAATGACCATATCTGAATATAAAAGAAGGAGTGAGGAGGTGGGCCTGACCCTTGAATCTGTGTACACTACCCAATGGGTATGAGACTTGAGTTCAGGTCTGGTCTCACTGGCTACCAGACCTGTCAATCAAAGAAGTCCCAAATATGCCTCTTTTTGAAGAGTAATATCAACTTAGAATTGACTTTTTTCTTCAGATGGCCCACTAGATCAGTGGTAAGAAGAGTTGACTTTAGTTAATGATATCAAAATGGCTTGTACATTTTTTGGAGCCACCATCTAGTGGCTGTCGGGGGTATACACCTATTTATTACTTCTGCATTGGCCTCATTTTTGAGACCTGGTTGCTCTGTCCATTTTTATATACAGTCTATGTTCGTTCAACACTATTTGGATGACAGAGAATCTTCACAGGCATCTTTATGGTCATATTGGCAGTCATACTACTTAACTGCACTGAGAAGTGTGTCTGATATATCTATATCTACAATGCTTTCATTTTGTCATATAAGACAAAGTGTCTTCAGATTTTTAACTGCTGGCCAGATTTCGTGTGATCTATTATCACTTATCAGCTTTTTTTAAATAAACCTAACAAAGAATTCACAAGTCAAAAGTAGAAGTAGAAGTATATTTTAAGTTCATATTACTACAACCAGATTTGTGGATTGGTTTATGATGTCAAACGTTAGGAATTAAATGACCGGACATTTAAACTTAGATGGAGGCAGAATTTTTTGCATGAATTATGTGTATTGTTACGTCTATCTAATAAACATCTAACACTGTGCGTACAAATACGATGCTGTCACTGTGCAGACTCCACAGTTACTGCTGCAGTGCATTAATATGAATGTATCTATTCTTCATGCAATTAAGTACAGACCATAGACTGTATATAAAAATGGAGGAAGCAAGTGAGGTTCAAAAGCGAAGCCAATGGAGAAGTGCAAAAAGGTGCAATACACTGACAGCCACTGGAGGCTGGCTCTTAAAACTCTGACTCCAATTGACTTCAATTAAAAAAATCTGCATTTTCAGTCATGAAATACTCAATCAATATTTTCCACAAGTTATTCTGGTGGCATTAGCTAAATTCATTCATCTTCTCAGTGATCTACTGGTGATCTGTAAAAAAATATATATAATATATATTTACGGGGTTTGTTTGAATGACAAGGCTCTTCTCCAATGAGAAAAGCACTGAAGTCGAGTCTCATACACACTGGACAGTGAACTCGGGTTCAAGGGTCAGATCCACCTCCTCGCTCCTTCCTTCATATCCAAATATGGTCAACTTCTGGCTCCAAACAACAAACATGGCAACATGCAACTGTCGACCTCCTTACTTCAAAACCAGAGTCCACAAACTAACGGGTGGCAACACACTTGGTCCGTCCATTTCTGTATCTACAATCTATGAAACAGACTGAGCTGATTAAACAACATTAGCCACGTAATTAGGCATTAATAACACACCTGGTGTGCAATTAAAACACAGGCCTGCTTCAGATGGGTAAAACAGGCTAAATGAACGACATAACTAGCAAGACAACGGCATTATTATCATTATTATAATTATTATCATCTTCGTTTGTAACTATAGGAAACGTGTTAATTGTGTTCTTATACATCGGCACTCCGTTCATATAACGGTATAGCTGTCAACACGGTAGCCATTTTTCCACGTCCTTCTCCTCAGCCTCCTTGGAAAAAATGAGCAGAGCAGCTACAACAGCAGCAGGCTAACCACCAACTAGCTAGCTAGCATGGACACGGCGTCAACGATCGAAACGTTTCGTGATATCTCCACAATGTAATCGATACGTACCCAGCCACACCGCGACAGCTGCAGCGGACACGGTGCACATCATCCTCGTGAAAAGCTCACATTAAAAACACAGGGGGGATGTTGTATCTAATCGCCGCTGGGTTTGACAGTCATAGTAATAAGCATCCTGCAGCATTCCTGCCTCCGCCTCCTTCCTCCACTGGAAAACAGCACCACCTCTTATTGGCTGAACATCTGGATGGAAAAACATGGTTGTCTCGTAATTTTAAAAAGGGCTAAAACATGATGTGTATGAGAATAGGGGCGCCACGCCTATAGTAAAGGTTTCTGTAGAGTAACACTCACATACAAGCAGTGGGTGAATGTGTGTCTGTTGATCAGTCTGCTCCTTCACGTCTGACAGATGCCATTTCACTGTCACTAATTCCCTTTAAGCATCTTTTCACCATGTTTTGGTTAAATTCCCCTGTTGGTTTAATTTGGGTTTTCCAGTTTGATAATTCATTGATTCCTTCCAAAATATTGGCACACCCTCTGACTCACACAGCACCCCCTCACCAGGGCTTGACCTCCTGTGCACAGCTGTAAGAGGGCAGAGGCATGTTTAGAAAGTCTGCTCCAATCTGTCCACACCCCCTGCGGAGACAGACCTAGCAGACAGATGGTCATGTTTTGGCCCCTTGGCTCCCAGTCAGGTCTGCTAAAGGGCTTCAGGGACCCTTAATATTCACCCCTTCATGCTCCCTTGATGTCAGCTACCACTAAGAGAGCCCTTTGATCTCACAGAAATGCCTCCTGATTCTGGCCAACATGCTCACAGTGGCCACTGCATGTTTCTGTTTTGGATGGATTCATATTTGAAACTGGAGTCTCTGAGTCCTCTGTGGTGATAAAAACGATGCCATCCATCCATCCACTCTGTTCTGCAGTGCGCGGCTGTTTTCTTCTCCCTCCCTCCCTTTTATCCCCTTAAGATTATTTTTAGGTTGCTTAGCAACATCTTCACATAGCTGGTGTTTGGACTCGATCAGTATGAATGTAACACAATAATCACTATAGGTCTGTGCATACACTATGAATAGCATTAAAATCTAGAGAGGCACAGCGTTTTTGCTTTTGCAAGACATTGCGATCGTGGCCAAATGTATCTAAATTAATACTAATTGAAATTAAAACAGTATTAAACACAATACTTTTTAGTACAGTCTTCAGTAAGTTTCAGTTTAAACTTTAATTGTCCTGAATTCCCTGATTAGGGCTGTTATTTAATGTATGTATGGGACAAACTCTAACCCGTCTTTCTTTTCTTAGAGTGCAACAGACACTAAGAAAACATATTTTTCCTATATTTTTTGCTCTAAATTCAAGAATTTGGGATTACTGAAAATTTATTTAAAGGATTAAGAGTAAAAAATAGTGTGTCAGTGTTGCCTTTATGCAAACCCCTGCTGCTCAGCTTGGACTGTATGCTGATGGTTGCATAATAATGTAAAATGTATATGACGGCACATGATGTTTTATAAAATGAAAAGGTGACAAATCTAATTCTAATACTTCTTTGCTACAAACTATGATTATTATGTTTTCTCAGAATAGCATGCCTTTATCCTAATTCATCCATACTTACATTTTGTACTTACGAAGGCCATATGTAAAGAACAAAGCCATCTGTTATACCACATTGAAATCAATTATGTAACTCAGGGCTGTTTGTAAAAATAATCACACATTTGGATGTTAACACTGCTTCTTTATTCCTAGTGGTTTATCACATGAATTGAGTCCTGTGCTTTAGGTGCTGTCTGTTAACTCTAATGTGACCCAGGCAGGTACATCTTTAATAAAGCCCATACAAAATGAATGAAGGCTCATGGACTAATTATGGAAAAGTTTGCAAACCTTTGAGATTATTGCATTTTTAAAACATTAATTTAGTGCTGGGTGTGTGAGATATGATTAGTGTGTTCCTTGGCTAGCTTTTATTCCCCTGAAATATTTTTGCCCTGTACACTGTATTGGCCAGCAACACATAAGTATGGACTTATAAGGTGGATGGACAAAGTTTAATGATGATTTATTCGTCATTTCTGGACAGACTGACTTTTATAATGACTTCATTAACAGTGAAATCAAACTTTACTGGATTTGTCTAACTGTCCTCCCTGCACTGTAAAACAAAGTCTGTATATTTTCACACATTTTCTCTGTTTACTTTACACGTATTTCCTGTATTTTGGAAATAAATGAAATACTAATAAAATTACAAGAATAAACTGTAACTTTCAATGTCTATTTAAAATAAATCACAACCCTAAAACCTGCATTTAAAAAAAATGGAGAATAATTACTTCTAAAATAAATTTATAAATTTGCTCGCCACCAATATGAAACTGTAAAATTCAAGATTAACACCGTAAATACTGCAAAATGATGCTGTTGTATCTGTTACAAGTATAAATACCCTTCATTAAATGAATAGAAAACTCATGGTCAAAATACAGTTTGGAGAGTATGACATAAACTAATACTTCATGGGAATGTTTGAAAATAAAGAGCTCAGACAACTGAGATATCCAACATAAATGATTTAAAAATATTTTAACAAATCAGAAAAACGGAGTGGAAAAACATATATTTCTGATTGGTTGAAATGCTCTGACATCACATGGGCTAAGCACGTTGAATCTACACATGGCGACTTAGACTACAGAAGCATTGGGATTTTTGTTATATTACTTGCTGTTGTCACCATAGCTGAATCTGCAATAAACCTGGAGTTGCTGCCTCCAACTTAGTTTCTTCCATCTTTCATGCTTTTCCCCTTCTTTACTGAAGTGCAACACCATTGGAGATTCAGCCTTGTGCCCATGTGATGTCATCATCATGTCAGCCCAACAGTGGCAACAGGACTACCGCACAAAAAGGTTCACAACTTTTTCACAAGTGGTCAAATATGCCTGATATTTTTCTTATGGGCTGTCAATATGACAAACTATATTCCATTTTCTATTCCTTTAAAGTTTATCATGTGCATTGTTTACAATGCAGAGACTGCTCAAGGTCCACGCGCTGGTCCTCGCACCACTGCTTTAGAAACCTCATTTTGAACACACATCACACAGCCAGAGTGGTCCTTGACCCTCTCTACCCCACCCAAAGCCCACTGATGAACAATAAGCAGCCAGTGAAGTTACAGTGGCTGTGTGTTGGTATTTATGCCAGACTGCAGCTCGCTGACTGAAACCCCCTCCGCGCAGAAAGATTATCGGACCGAACCATTGCCGCAGTTCAGGTTTTAACACCTGTCACATGAGGCTTTACATGTGCAAACCAGCGGCTGTCGTTGCGGCTAAGTAAGTTCACTTCACTTACACTGCGGACGTATATCGGACGCCGCCGTCCTGCAGACGCCGCCACGGTGCAGCTCCCGGTGGGATGAGCTGCCAAATTGCACCGACACCCCTATTGTGCGCCTGGCAGCATCACCCACTGCCTGCAATGGCGTTGTAGCGGCTCTAGTGTGTCCAAGCGTTTCTAGTGGCGATTCCGTCCCGGACTATTTACCAGCGAGGAGGAGAGAAATGTTATTTTCCAAGGTTTTTATTTTTTATTTTGCAACAAGGGCATCTACATCTCCCACAAGTTTACCCATCTGGATTACAGTTTATTTATATAGCGCGCGTCCAACGGAGCCATGAATGTAAGTCTTTTGTTTTTGTAACAGTGAAGCAACATCGCTGTGGTTTGTGGTTAACAGTTAACTTCGGCTTGATTTCATTTTTTTTTTAAATTTGGCAATCATTGAGAAAGGTCAGTCATCTGTGCTTTGCCTCGCGTGGAAACGTGCACGAGGGGGAAATATTTGGAAATAAATAAATGTTAAACGGTGTCAGAGGGAGAGGGAGAGAGAGGGTTTGGGAAACCTGAGCTGTCATGTTGTGTGCGGTGTGGCTGATGTGCGCCTGTTTGTTGCCTGATCCCACTGACACACTGTTACAGCCTCAATTTTATCTTTCACCTCTAACATCCTTTTCTTTTTCTGTGCAATATCCTCTGAATCCAGCGCACTTGCTCAAGTTCAAACGGATGATCATTTCCACATAGGTGTTCACATGAGCCAGCAAGAGTCCAGCATGGTGAATAATGAATTTTGAACCAGGACATTTAGGTTCAGTCACTGCTGCTGCTGCTGCTGCTGCATCTATACCATCCAGGCTGTGGGTTACAGCAGCACAAGTTAGGTTAATGGATTCCCTGTGTCCCAGATGAATGTTGTTTTTTCATCTCTTTATTGTGTCATATTTCATCTTCTGCTTTGTGATGTGCTTTTCCAACCCAGATTAAACATTAATGGCTGTAGGTATGGAATATTTAACTGCTACCCTGCTAAAACCCAGTGTTATTGTAATGGCGAGGAAAGGCCTTTGGATAAATGTTTAGTATTTATGTCAGCATGTACATTTCTTTGTTCAGTAAAGGTTGTAACCACCATATATGGTTGCTGTGTTTAAGGGCTGACATTTAGTAGGAGCTCACCATAATGTCAGTGATGGTTTAGAGAGCTGAGGGATGTCCTAGTGCACAAGGGTCACAGCTTACTATAGAAAACAGAGGAAGGGAGGGAGAGAGAGTGAAAAGAAGTATAAGAAAACAACCATATTTTTTTGACAGCATAGCATCAATTTAAATGAAGAGACTACAAATCTTTTCACTGATGTCTACAGTAAATATTGATTTGGGAAGGTTAACAGCCCAGCAATACTGAATACACAGCGTCATCAGAGTGCTCTCAGAGTCCAATAAGCTTTCATGACTACCGTAGGTCTCTTGAGCATGTGTAGGTCATTTTGCCCCTATGTTTCTGAAGTGTTATTGAAGGTGAAAATGCTTTTCAAGGTTTGTAACCATCATTCAAATTAAAAAGAGCCACTTTATGTTTCTATGATGTTGTTGTGTGCCTGTTTGAGTAGTTATATCACTTAAACTGGTGCAGTTTTACAAAATGTTTCTGTCTTTATAACGTCTCTTTTCATCTCTGCAGGTGTGAATGGGCCTGAAGAAGTCTACCATCAGCTGGGTCAGATTAAGCGACGCTGTACTAGGTCAATCTGGACCCCTCACTCCAACGTTCTAATGAGGCCACGGCGATGCTGACATCTCCTGTGAATCCAAAGACATCATCATGCTGAAGACGGAGGCCTCGGGGGAGAGGACCAGCCTCCGGAGTGCCTCCCCCCACCGTAATGCCTACCGGGCTGAGTTTCAGGCGCTCAAGAAGGCCTTTGACCAGCCTCGGATTGATGGAGACTCAAAACCCAAAGACCTCGAGCGGGTTAAACAACCGAGGGGCCGCCAGTATGGCACCCACGTCAGTCGCATTAAGGACATGTTCATGCAAATGGGGTCAGAAAATGCTTCAGCTAAGACCAGAGGTCGTGATGAGACCTCACCACAAAAGCTGGTGAAGCCCACCAACTTCATCAACAAGGCTGATGGGTCAGTGATAAAACTCCAGCATTCCTCATCAGCTGAAAAGATTGGGGGTGCTGGAGCAAAGTTCTCTGAAACCAGGAAGCTATTTGAACAGCAATCTCGTGACCAGTCCCAATCACCAGTCTTTCCCTACGGACGTGATAAAAGGGGTTCCCATGAGCACCTCGATGACTGGCGAGGGGCAAGGTCCAACCGAGGCAGTACGGACTCGTTGGACTCGCTGTGCTCCAGAACAGAGGCGTCCTCACCAACTGTCAGTCAGCTCAGTGCTGTGTTTGAAAATGCTGACCACCATAACCAGGGCTTTCCTTACAGAGGTGTCAGCCGACGAGCCCTCTACTCGCCTGATGGATTCCACCGCCACGGTGGTGACCTCAGTGAAGATGATTCACGACAATCTCCAGTTCGTGGAGTCTACCGGAACAAGATTGGGGGAAAGTTTCCCGCATCTTCTTCTGCTGAGGACCTCCTGAGCCCCAGTCCAGGGGTAGAGACTTCAGAACTCAAACCAGAGGCTACAGAAGAAGGAGAAGCCCAAGACAAAGCCGGCAAGCCCACAGGGGGAGACAGACGGCGTTTGCCCAGTGCCACCACTAACGGCAACCAGGTTAATGGCTCTTGTGAAGAAGAGGAGAAACCTTGCGACACAAGAAAACATAATGAGGATGTAGTGGTCTCTAAAGCCTCAAAACCTCCACATGGTGCTGCGATTACCAACAAAACTTATGAAGATGACACTCGTGAGCCATTGCAGACCCCAACTTCACCAACCGGGGAAAGCCAAGAGGATGGGGAGGCTTCAAAAGAAGACAAACCCTCTGAATCTCCTGTGGACCAGGCAGAAGAACCTGATGAGGAATACACTGGGAACGAGAGGGTGATTTTTAACGCAGACGGAGATGCCTGTTACCAGGGTTGGGGGGAAAGCTGCACAGATCCTGAGGATGACCTCTACGGTGACGATGAGGATATTGTGTATGACCCGGGCTCAGATCTGGCAGAGATTCCTGGTCTGCCTGAAGAAAACAAAGAGGACGTCCCTCCGAAGAGGAAGATTCGCTTCAGCACTGCTCCCATTACAGTAAGCTGGATTCTGTACAAAAGTGTTGCAGAAGCCTAAATTGTGTAAACACACTGAACACAATCCAACATAAAAGCCCCTTGTGCAGCTCTTATCAAAAGTAGGTTAAAACAACAGAGGACTAATATTGTATTCGGAGCTTGTATTTATAGTTACCGTTGAACTGCTCGCTGTGGTTAGCTTTGTTGTTGTGAACATACTTCTTTATGAGGTTATAGGATCCTGAAGAAACAATCTGACCTTAGTGATTTTTATTCTTGCGTAACCTTGATTGTGTTTCATTTTATATTTTCTTCCTTTAGTATATTTCGCTCTATCGTAGATAAAACATCACATTACCATATATAATAGGTGTTGCTCTCTAATGGTAAAGGTTGAGGCTGTTTTGTGATGCAGAGCTTGAGGGTCAAAGCATCGCCCTCTGGGAATTTGACATGTTCATGAGCTGAACATCTGTGCATGTGTTAGTCATGCTGGTTGTGCACCCACACAGTTTTTACACAAGATACTGTTTTTTTTTTTTTCTCTCTCTCTCAAGCAGTCTCGTCCCTTGTGTTTTTGAATCAGGAACCTGTTCAGGAAACTAATGTATGAGAAGATTTTTTACATGACTGTGGCAGAGTTTTTACAGCTCTGTCAGATATACTGGATATTTAGCATAGGAAGGACCTATAGGGTGCGTATTTTGAGTAACCTTGTTGTGTTACACAGCAAGGTTACAGTAGACTTACAGTACAGCCAGAGATTACAATGTGTTTTTACAGAGGACGGGGAGGTGGCAGTTGCAGAAAATAAGGTTTAAGAATAAAGAATTATCTTTGCTAAATTTGTTGCATCTGGCCTGGTGTGTTTTGATGCTATATTCAGTGCTGAGATGGACACAATGCAGCCAGTGTTGTTTGTGGATTGGTGAGATGGATTTGGAAGATTATCAGAAATATTTTTCAATCTTTATCCTCAAGTATTCAGAATCAATAAGCTTAGCAGCTGTAGTAGTAAACAACATACTTCACGTTGCCCTTTTTCTTTTATCTTCTTTAAAAATTTGTAGATAAGATGTATTTTTATTGTTTCAGCCTGTTGACATGTGAGCAGTGATGTTTGCGCTGCTGTTTGAGGGTAAATACATGAAGGGAATCACAGTTCAGATTGAGAGATTAGGATTTACAAAATGAAAAATGTAACTGGAGCTACCACAAAGACTCTACAGGTGATGAATCAGTCCTGATAACATGTTATAATGAACCAGAACAATTAACCCAGTTAGTCTAAGGAGAAAACGTGATATTAACTCAGTAATTATCCCGTATCATCTGTGGAAAGTGTGTCCCTTTTGCTTTTTTCTACTTTCCTCTCTCTCAGGAAACACTTTTCATGTGAACTATTAACCTCATTTTGATCTTATTTTTCAAATTCCCCTAAAAATGCTTCACATGTAATTGTTGCATGATTTATTATATAAATGAAAGACATCTACAAAGAATTTTGTTTGTCACTAAACAGTAAATATGGACACTACAAAGCTTGCTGTCCCATTTAGGTTGAGCAGGCAGAGAGTATGCTGCCCTGTTGTTGTCTGTCGTTTCATGGCTTCTGTTTTCTGTGAAAAGGGCCGACGCTCATTCATCATATGGAATATTCAAGAGAGAGAGAGGGAGGGAGACTGCCCCCACCACTGCAGAGACGCACACGCACAATTAGACATGCACCCCTCCCACCTCTCTATCACCCCCCCAGCACAGGAGGAACAAACGGGGTTCTGTCTTTTGTTCGTTTATATAGTGAAAGACACAAAGCTGTTTTCTCAGCCCCGCACGAGTCCAGCTTGACCCCTGTGGGAGGAGACTGCAGAGGAGGTCGTAGAAAAAAACAAAAACAAAAAAACCTGCTGTCTTACATTTAATACTTAACGTCCCCTCCTCTTTGTGTAATAATTCTCAGTTCTGCCCATCTTGTCTTGTAAAGTGGATAAATCATTTCAACATCTTAGATTGAAAGCTTAATTATTTAGAAATCGTCATGGCAGCTACAGGGAAGAGATGACCCGCAACCAATTTTTGGAAACATTTTGTAAACATACAGACTGACTTCTGTTTGAGAAGAAGACGAACAAGTCCTGAAATCTAGTTTTTTGGCAGCATGGCTGTAGGGAAAGCTCTTGTTTTTTCTCTTCTTCAGTCCAGAATGAAATATCAACAACAAGCATTACCATGAAATTAGTTTTAGATGCTTATGTCCACATGAGATAAACCATAATAACTTTGGTTTTTAACAAAAATCCCCATCAGGTCTACATCTGTCTGATTCATCTCCAAATATTTTCACAACTAATAATATTCCTGTCAGCTTCATCTTTATGAGATGTTGGACTCTATAACTGCTAAACATGTTCGACTGTCAGTGTGAGCATCTTACAGTAAGTACAGCCTCACAAAGCTGCATCACGGGCTGTAAACTCTTATCTGTCACATCCTCACTGACCCGGTGAGGAAGTGACTGCTTTGAGCTTCCTGAGGCGAAGGCAGTCGGCCTTCCAGAAGCTGCTGACCTACAGAGGAGAATCAGGCCTCGTGTTCATTCACGCGGCTGCTTTCATCTTTGACACTGGTACCTCTGCTTTGGTTGTCCATTCTGTGGTATACAGGTAGTATTATTATGTGTTCTGCTGCACTTCTGATGCATTGGAGGATGCAGCTGATTGAGAGTATAATGTGTGATCTGATGTTATCACACAGGTTTTAAACTTTCCGACCATGATTGCACATACGTTTAAAAACCACCTCGCACTTGTTGCTGATTCATTTCCACCCAGTGTGTTTTCCTCTTTGTCGAGCAACACCCCAGGAGTTTGACAGAACAAGTCTTCTACCTCTGCGTGCTGTCTGCCGTGTCAGTTTTCCTCTTCTCTTTTCTACATCAACGACAGTCATACCACCTTTTTAATGAGACTTTTTGTGCCTTTAAAGTAACTGCATTATTCTCACTGCAATATCTTAATAGAATTAAGCAGATGCGATGAGTGGAGCACCAGTTAAATGGCCACTGAAGTGGCTCTGTAATCAGCCCCTCCACTCTGCATGCTGTCTGTTAGTGGATCAGAGAGACTGGCGTTTTGTCCATTAGACTCTGCTGCTGCACCCTTACTGGAATGCTGAGTAGCATGGATCTAAGCTCAGAGCCATAATCAATATGATAGATGTATGTCACTCCTCTTATCTGTAGCAAATGTTTTACATTTTTATGGATGTCTTTTACTCCATGTTTTGGCAGCTGTGTTGTTCTGCAGTACAAGACAGATGCCAGTTCATTTTCTGTGGGGGTATAAACATCTGTGTCCTTCTTGATGAATATTGTGAATTTTGGAGATTTAGTTTCTTACATTTGAAAGGACATGATGTATGCACTGGGTGATTTGTGGTCAGTGACTCATTTGTCTCCGACGGATATGTTTGTACTTGCAGATTAGATCCCACTGCAAACATTTGGTTGCAGGAACAACCTACACATATTTTCTCTGTGTATTCTCGCTGTTTGCATCTCAGGCTGCAGTATATAAAACCAATTCACATCTTGTACACTTTACTGGAGCATGAAAGAACATAAATACAGAGTTGCTGATGCTGAAAAACAGAGAAAATACCAACTTACGTTCTACCAGTACTGTTCCCGAGACGTGCCAGGAATTAAAAGATGGTTATTTCTCTTAAGGATTTGGGAGCTCTTTTATCTGTCCTACATGACAGTGGCGGGACCCAGCTTTTTGTCAGCCTGTAACTTCTGGCCTTGTCCTCCCTTCTGTGCATCATAACAGTGTACCCAACAATGATGTCATGCACGAGAATCAACTGTAAACATGTGTGATTCCAAAAAGCATCTTTATCTGGAGCATCACCTAATACGCTGTTGTAAGACCATCTCAAATTAGATGGCCTGTTGCCAGGGACCTTGCTTTCTGACCATGTTTTCTGATAGACAGGATTACTCTACTTTTGGTCAGTCTGTCTTTCTGGGTGATGATATATGTGGATCCACCACTGGCATGGATTTTGGCAGCGTCAGTGGTAAACAGAATTGCTGTCTGCCACAGCATTGCTACAGCTTAGTTTCCTTCAGTATAGTCTTATGTTGAAGTGGACGCCTTTTCAGCTACAAATCAGTTTTGCGGATGCGCACAGTTTCTCTTTTTCAACCCATAACAGATGGTCACACACACACACACACACACACACCAAAATGCTGCTAAATGCTGTTTTGCTATATTGTTTACCGCTGCAGAACATTTTGGATCTGGGGATATCTCAGCTGCAGCATCCCTCCAGTTCTTCCTGTGCCCTGAATTGTGGTGTTTTCCTCCTGTGATCTCGGTGAAGCTGGCTGTCAAGTTCCTCATTATGCAATATGTGACTGGTTACAATGGGAGAGAACAGAGCTTTGTTGGAAGAGACCTCCAGCACTTTGTAACAGCAGCTTCATAACAGTTGACATTTTGGTTAAGTGGGTAAATCTTCTTTTAGGGATGCTATATTAGAAATTTCAGTTAATAATGAGACTTGTTACAAAGTATCTATTCAACAAGCTGCGCTATAAAAATGATGTTTTTGTGTAGTCATCATGCTGTCAGTGGAACAATAACAGATTTTTCCCTCCTCTTTTATCCCCGACAGGTACAACTATTCTTGACTCGGATGTTGGGTATGTGGGTATTTGTGCGTGCGTGCAGCTTAGTCACTCCATTATTAATGCAGTCGTGTTTTTGTTTGCTTGTTTCGGTGCTACCTGATCCTCCCAGGGGGATGCATTTTTAATGATGCAGGAAAGGCGAGATGTGCCTTGTGGTTTCTGAGGCTGGTCAGTTGCCACACAGTAGATTGTGTCAAGAGCCATCACAGCAATCCAGTCTCATGCTAATGATACTATCAGTGCACTGTCAGTTTTTTATTACAGTAAAAAAAAAAATATATATACTGCAAGGAACAGAGTGGAGTGTGTCTGTGGCACAATGATCTTAGTGTTTGCTTAGAAAGGCTCAGGCTGCTGCACTGTCACCATGTCCTTGTTTATAGTGAGACACGGTGAAACACAATTAAGGTGAACTGATTTAAACTTGATCAGACGCTATCAGCTGGTACACTGATTTATATCCTGTCTCAGATAATTTGAGGGATCTGTGTGATATTCACAACAGTCCAGATCACACAGAGTGATTATTATTCTTTGTAGAAATATGGTGCCGCACTCTGCCAAGTCATTATCACAGCCTAATGAATTACATAGCATAGCAAGTGGGCATGTGCTGTAACAAGCGGCATGTTGTTGTGCTGCCTCTGATCCCTCCCTCCCACTCGCTGTATATAACAATATTCTCTGCCCCCTTGTTTTTAAGCTGGCCCCTCTTTCTCTTGCACTGTAGTTGGCCAGCGGCTTGGTCGTCGGTGGGAGCCATGGCACCCAGTGGTATTGTGCCACAGACAGTAGACTGAAATGCATTCTTGAGCGGGAAACAACAAGCCTGCTACAGACGCAGCAAATCCAAAATCTAAACTGAGTTTCCTCATTTGCAATGAATAAAAAAACCCTCTGTAAAATGAAATGCTTGACTTGGGTGTTTTTCCTTTCAAAGATGTCCACTTAAAGGAAGAGGTTGTGCGTCTTTTCTGTATGCAGAAGCTGTGAGTGAAGTTAAAAAAAGAAATGCTGACTTGTACGGTTGTGGCATTCCCTGTCAGTGTCACTTCCTCAGATGGGGGATGATGTATGTCAAGAAGACAGTGAGGTTGGCCTTGAATTGACTGTAAATTCCTGCGTGTTCTCATTTCTCTGTATATAGCACTGTATACTGAATGGTTCTGTCTCTCATCTCACTTTTTCTTCCCGTCTCCCATCGCACTTTATATCTGTTGATCTCAGTCTGTTATTGAAAGACATCAATTTGTTTCCATCATCAGCAACTGTCTCATCCCCTCAGAGTCCAGACACTTTCCTCAGCACCTGTCAGCGTGCCAGTCTGCTATTTAGTGTATGTGTGTGTGTGTGTGTGTGTGTGTGTGTGTGTGTGTTTCGGGGGGTGGCCACAGGTAGAAGTAATGGAATGCAAATTTGCTGAGGTGTCGCAGCAGAGCAGATTGTGTGCATCTGTGTGTGTGTGTGTGTGTGTTTGTGTGTGTGCACCAGCCTGTAGTTAATCCACTGCAGGGTTTGCTGGGCTCGTGCCACAGCAATAGGAGCATGTCTCCTGGGTTTTCCAGCCTCGTATCGCCCTGGGCAGCGTCCACTGTCTGGAAGGCGCAGGGCGACTAACAGCGTTGGCACCAATACACCAAAGGCCCAGTTTAATACCATCAGAGGGTGTTTGCGGGGAATGGGCGCCTTGCCGTGCCATCTTAGGCAGGGACTCAGACAACCCTGGAGCAAATTATCCCTAGCCTCACTCGCTCCTCGGCTTTTCTCTTTTTTTTTCCATTTTCTTTTCTTTATTTCGCTCTTATTGCCTGTTTCACTCTTCAATAGCCTCACTGTCTGCTGCTGCTCTAACCCATGAATCATATGAGTCACTCTGTTTCTCTCTCAGTGGATATTGTCTTCCTTTTTATTTACTACTGGTGCCTTTTCTCACTATTTTAAAGATTCCTGCATTTCCCTTCTTTTGCTTACTGTTATTAGTCATAGTCCAAATATTCTCCCTCTTGTTTTACTGCCCCGTCCTCTCCTTCAAATCCTGACTATTTTTTAACTTTTCTTCAGCTTCCCCTTCCTGGAGGCCCTTTTTTTTTCAGCATATCCCTGAAACTCAAGGGAGTCATTGACCCTCCAGCAGGTACATGATTTGTTCTGCATACACACTCAAACACCTGTATATACACAAAGGCCTCAGCTTTATTGAAGTCTGTGGTTTAGGCATCTGCAGTGTCACAGCAGCTGCAGCAGCATCCACTGATGGCAGTGAAAACTCAGATGAATCTTTGCTGGAGATAAGATAACAAGACAGCAGGTCCAGGTGGAGCTCCTGTCTGATCCGTGCTCTTAACTCCCAGTAGTTCTGTTGTTGGAGGTTTGTTCACTGACAAAATAAAATAAAAAAGTGTATTTGGCGTCAGGGGCATTGATCATTGTGTTGTGTGGATGAAGGATGAGGAAGAGAAGAAGAGACGACGACATATCGTTTAACAAAAGACAAATAAAAGACAAGAGTTTTAGAGTTAGATATTTTGACTTAACGTTAGAAAGCAAGAAGAACTCAGCCGACACCTTAACACCAAGTCCATTAACGTATTTAAAATTATTTTTCAGAAAGTGAGGCAGCTTCATATCAATCCTAAAATGTGACATTTTGCAGGAACAGGCTCCAAAATAGTGCATGAAGCTTAAAAGAAAGTGCAGCCTGTGCAGAAGAATATATTTACATGTAAATGGTTGTGCCTTGTGTTAAATCCTCCCAAAGACTGCTCCAATTCAATTCCAGCGGGGGAACCACATGGGGAGACGGCCCATTATACTCCAGGTTCCTTCTATTTTTAGTGGCTGTCCTTGTGTGTAGCCCCTTTAATAAAAACTGAATTACAATTGAGCATAAAGATGTGCCTCACCACATCCCAGCTGTACGTGAAAATGAACATTTGTACATGTTTGTCATCTTGATGTGATGAGGATATAGATTTCACACGGTTAATAACAGGTAACGGTGGAAGTCTGACTTTGACCGCTGTTTGCAGGGATCACTTCATTGGATTATGTGGGTCGACACTGATATGCGTCAAATTGTGTTGGGTGGAGCTGTCAGGTTTAATTTTTCAGACGGCGTTAGGTTGTGTCGCCTCTGCCAAGTTTTACCATCATGTGATTTTTTTTTTTCGCTGTGGATAATGCACTTAAAAGTTAATGGAGGGCAGATACACAGAGTATAAGTTGGTGTAAATCTATGTGGTGTGCATCCGATTATACACATGTAGCCAGCAGTGGTTGTCTGGTCTTACACAATCCTCACTCCTCTATAATAATACAAGCAGCACGCAGCCACACTGTATAAAGGTTAAGCACAGTCTCACACCATGATGATGTACCAAATCATCTTCTACTTCTGTGCCTTTTTTCCCTTATCTCTCTGCTGTTACTTCAGATCAAAAAGTACTTTTTTGCCAGAACAAAATCCAATTATTGTCAGAGAGCAGGAAGATATTATACATCCTATCTAAGAAGAGAAATGTGAACATTTTGTTCAGTGACTGAAAACAGCAGTAGAATCATTTATTAGTCGGCACTTGCTGACCTTTACATCTCTTCTACCTCTTTTTTTTTCTGAGCTGTGTTTTCTTGCTGGAAACCTTCATATTTACCAAATTAACTGACCACAACCCTAGGTGTGTATTGGTAGTTTCCTCTCAGAGCCAGACAACCATAAGGTGTCTTTGTCTTGTGGGTAAATGCTTTTCATCTGATGGTGCGGCGTGTCTCTCTGTTTCGCTTTCACTCGCTTTCTGCCGACCGATTCTTATTTCCCCTGTGCGCGCTGTTTCATTTATCTTGTCACTCCCTCTTCCAGTCACCGTTGCTCTCTGGTCCATCCTTTACCTTTTCGGCCCATCTGTCTCTCAGATTTGGTGAATTCCCCTTTTCTGCCCTTTTCTTATCTTTCTCCATCACTGCACCTCCACCATCCGTCACAGATCCACAGTCATCTGTCCTCATCTTCCTTCATGACCTCCCCCCTCACTCTCTCTCTGTCTCAAATGACTAGCCACATGCTAATGTGTTTGTAGATAGCACACAGTGACTGAGAGAGGCCATTAGAGATTGTACTGTCTGCCAATGGTGGCAGCGCGTCCAGGACATCCAGGACAGTACAAGTGCTGGAGTTTGCATTTGTCAGCAATGTGTGTGCGTGGGCCTGTATAATGTGTCTATAACTATTTGTGTCTGTGTGTATTTATGTGTCTGTGTTCTACTGATTGCTGAGTGTTTTTGTGTGTGTATGTTTTGACTTTTTTTTCTGTAATGTTGTATGCCAGAATGTACCTATATGTGTGTGTGTGTGTGTGTGTCTGTGCGTGCATGCGTTAATAATGCAGGGTTGTTGATCACGCTGAATGATTGATGACAGGGAGGTCATGGACAGAGCTCACGCAGGATCACACAGGGGAAAGAATAAAGACCAACCCTGGCAGGATCACGCTATATCAATGTCCCCAAGCTGTGTGTAGAACCAGCTCACTGTCTCTCAAACACAAAACCATGTATTTATTTATTTATTTACTGTACGTTGTCGTGCCCTTATCATGCGGTGAGGTATTAGTCAACTTTGATTCTTCATGTATTTGAATGTTTTGAACTTATTTGTCCCCATCATCATCTCTCAGAGTTTCATCAATTTCAGATATGGATAACATAATCTGATTTGCATTCATTATGCATCTCTTTCCATCTCCATGCACATAAGAAGTGCACACATGTTACAAGTGACTAACACAAACCTGGCTGTAGGCTTTAGTCAATACATGCGATGTGACATGACGCCTTATTGATCTCTGCAACTACGCAATCACAGATTGTGTAGCGTGCAGCAATAACTCAGATGATTAACGCCAACGAGCTAAATGTGTAATACCCTCTTGGTGAAATCTTTGCATCTAGGAGATGACACCATGTGGCAAATGTCGCTAGTGTCTCAGACTGTAATAACAGTAGCTGCGATTAGTGTGGGTGTGCAGGTGTCTATCCGATGCAGAGACACATAGACAGCTGGGATGACGCTTATGCTGTCATGCAAGCGCGCCTGTGGACTTGCACGCATGTTGATCTGCTCGCATAAACACTCTTGCATGCGGACACAGCTCTTTTCTCCAGGAGCGACAGCCAGCGATCTGCAGAGGGCCGCACTGTGGATGTGACGAGAGCATGCACGTTCAAGTCAGCCTGTGCACCGCTCTCTCTCCCGCCCACTCGTCGGTGCAGAGAGGAGTGAGATTGCAATGAGATGTAAGGTGACAGCTGACTCTTGCATGGGACGAGAGCTCCCTACGAGGACCACACAGCTGAGAGCAGAGAGGCTTCCCTATCCTTCACCACATTATGTTTCCCTGCGTTCCAGTTTGTTGTTGGTTAATAGGTTGATTTGTGGTTGTAGTTGTGGCTTTGTTATAAAGGCCTTGTTTACTGCAGTGTTGTTCGTGTTTGGTAGATAATGCTTAAAAGAAGTGTCGTGTTTACCATTGTTGTGAACATGACAACTCTCATTTATGTCCTTGGAGAACAACCAGGTACAACAAACTATAATTATTGTCAGTTGTAGTTTTGTAAATGTGATTAATGCAAAATCAAAACCATAGCCATTCACTACAGTATGATATTTCCTTTATAAACCCTCATAATCACAGCCCTCCATTTATTCTATCTCTGCAAAGTGAGCTGCTATATTTAATTGTGAGTCTCCACTGCCATTTCCCTGTGCTTCTTTTTCAGGTGTTCAACACCTACTCCAATGAGGATTACGACCGGCGCAATGAGGAGGTGGATCCTGTGGCCTCCTCCGCTGAGTACGAGTTGGAGAAGAGGGTGGAGAAACTGGAGCTATTCCCCGTGGAGCTGGAGAAAGGTGGGAGTAGAAAATCTGAGAACATCTTAATGAGGAGATGGATTCCCTTCATACCCAACAGACAGGATCGCCCACATATGCAGTGTTGCTATCTTATTTAATTAAAGGTGTTTCTTCATTGCTTTCAGTATTTCTTTATCCCACACATAAGAAAACTCTAATTTTGAGAACCCGAAAAACATATATTTACTACTTTTCCTGTTGTAAATCAGCAATTCACTACAAATCCCCTAGATTACACTAAAGAGCATGGACAGTTTGTCCTAATCCCCCAGCAGGAGCTACAAAGGGAATTTTCTGTGTTGAAGCTGTATATTGCCAGGAGCCTTAAGTACAGAGACTTTATGTTGTAGGTTTCCACTATCCACTCCCTGTTATGTAACCCTGACAACTTGTAAATAATTAATGCAGGATGGGGATGGATGAAGGGAATTTCCCCATCCAGCATATTTCCTATTTATGTAAAGACCACGTATGTCTTGTGGGTAGATGAGTTTCTCTCCTCTCAATTAATAAATCTGTTGTATTTCCTCTCAAATTTATTTATCCATCTGTATTCCCTCCCCCTTTTTGTTTTGGGTTTGATCGTAGACCGTATATAGAATAGACGAAACTCACATTTTGAAGCCAGGAGTTTGGCATTTGAATGTTTTCCATGTTGGTTGGTTGGAACTAGAAGTGACCATATTAGGTATGAAGGGAGGGGTGAGGAGGCGGGTCTAACCCTTGAACCCGGGGACACTGCCCAGTGTTTGTGGGACCATATTTGGATATGAAGAGAGGAGTGACTCTTGCCCAATGTGAATGAGACTTGAGTTCAGATCTGATCCTATTGGTGTCCAGACCAGTCGATCAAACTAACCACGCCCCTAAATATCCCTCTTTTTGAAGCCTAATATCTACTTTTGTTTTGATGGGCCATTAGATCAGACAGGAAGAGTAGACTTTAGATAATTACATCAGTATTACTCTTTTTTTCACTTATGCTTGGTCTGCTTCACCTGGTTACTTTGTCAGTTGCTATATAGTCTATAAATTCGATTGTTTTAATAAATTCGACGTACAGGTACTCAATCACATGCACTAATACTTGAACTGCGTGTTGTTAATGTTTCCAGATGAAGACGGTCTGGGGATCAGCATCATCGGGATGGGTGTCGGTGCGGACGCCGGCCTGGAGAAACTTGGCATCTTTGTCAAGACGGTCATTGAGGGTGGAGCTGCTGAGAGAGACGGCAGGTGAGAGCTGGAGGGAATATATCACACACGTGCCGAAACAAATGGCAGGCATGGGGGATCAGTGCGTGCAGGCCTGAAGACGTATTTATTGTAGATGAAGGCACACAGCAGTTAATCAGCTATTTTGTGTCCGTCACCCCACCACCACACTCAGTATCACCACTCGCTCCTCCACACACACTCACGCTCTGTCCCTGTCAGATTTAGCAGCAGGGGGTTTCGAATTAGATCCACTGGAAGGGACATGAAGTCTTATAGAGGACTGTTTGTGTTATGATATTACGTTACTTGCAGCCTATATTCATAATATGTTTTTATCTACATTCCTGTATCTCTGTGTGTCTTTTATAAAGTGTGAACAGTGTAGACTAAGCGCTTGGACGCAGGTAGCGGAGATGACACCTTCCCAGCAGGCGAGCTGTGGTTTTCTGCCTCCAATAGCTTCTACCTATTAGCGGGTTTGTGTTGTTCAGGTTCCCCATAAACGGATTAAAAAAAAAAACTGATCGGCAGCTCCACTCAGTGCAGCGTGAGAGCAGTAAGTACTGTAAGCTTTCCACACAAGCTGGGAACCCTAATGCACCGGGGCTGTTTAGGAGAAGGTGTGTTTTCGTCAAGGATTAATTTTTCTTTTCTTTTATGTATTGGCCACGGCCGCCGTTTTCAGGAACTTGACAGTGAGATTAGTCAAAATGCAGCACGCAGAGAGAGAGAGAGATGGAGAAGAAGAAAAACCTTGTTGGAAAGTGAGAAAAGTTGATCTGCTCTCTAAGATGACAGTTTCATTGACTCCAAAAAGTCTCACTTCCCCCAGTGAGCGGGATGAGAAGTTGAAAAGATGGGATGAAGGCTGTGCTCCATCTCAAGTTCATCGCACTGGAAAAGAAAGAAGTTTTAAACATGACTAGTTCTCAATTCCCCATAATCTGATACTGTTGTGTTAATAATTAATGAAAGCTGAATCTGAAAAGACTGGGGCTGTGTTCTTCTTGACAAACTGTGCTTGCTTATACATTTTTAGCTCTTGATAAAGGGATATTTCCCTAAGAATCAATGTCTTTGTTCCAAAATGAAACATCTCAACTTTTGGCTCCCATGAAATGTTGATATTCATGTTAAAAAAAGGATGAAGTCGACTTTGTGTGTATGCTAACTGGCAACATTGTAGCATTCGAACTCATTAAACATATGTAAATGGTAAATGGAGTACATTTATTTAGTGCTCTCTTAACCTTAGCAAGGTCCCAAAGTGCTTTACAAGGCAACTCATTCACCCATTCACACACACAATTACACACCGATGACTACCGAGCAGCCATGCAAGGTGCTAGCCACCATTGGGACCAACTTAGGGTTCAGTGTCTTGCCCAAGGACACTTCGACACGTGGACAGGAGGAACCGGGGATCGATCCCACAATCTTACGATTCATAGGCGACCCTACCATCTGAGCCACAGCCGCCCTATGTGGTGAACATAGTAAAACACGATGGTTCAGTATCTGAATGTTGATACAGATCTTGCTTTGTTTAGCAAGCAGATTTTCTATTTAAACGGCACATCAGCACTTAAGCCCAAAGAACACACTAAAAAATGTTGGGTTGTTTTAACCCAAAACTGGGTAAAAATTGGACTCTCTTCAAGCTGGGTTAACCCCTTAAGCCCCGAGCTCTTATTTTGAAATTTCAGCTATAGAAAAATACCAGAGACAAGTCTCAGGGTCCCCCAATTAGGGACCTTGAGGTTTAAAAGGTTAATTTACCTCAGGAAAATGGGCTGTTCATGCCTAATTTTCTGTTGTTTTTACCCCAAATATTGTTGGTTTTGCAGCCCTACTGGGCTAAATCAACCCAGCAAGCAGTTAGTGCATTTTTACCCAGTTCTGGGTTAAGACAACCTGGAATTTTTTAGGCTGGATTTATGATAATTAAGGGTAGTTTCACTATAGCAAGGTTTCTCAATTTCGGTCCTCGAGGGCCACTATCCTGCATGTTTTAGATGTGTCCCTCTTGCAACACACCTGATTCAAATGACCAACTCATCATCAAGTTCTGCAGAAGCCTGATAACGATCCTATTTGAATCAGGTGTTGGAAGAGGGACACATCTAAAACATGCAGGATAGTGGCTCTCCGAGGACCAGAATTGAGAAACCCTGCACTATAGTAATCATACAGCACACACATTCATGTGCAATCTACTGCAAGCCTCATATCATTCAGTTCAGGTAGTTTCCTTGTCCAAAAGTTCATGAAGTGAGTTTTTCTCTGTTTTCTATTCCTTCCAAATATTTACTATTCAGCGGCATGTCTCTCTCACCACTCTGCCACCTTTTTGATAAGATGGTAAAATAAAAACTAGGTCCAATAAAATGAGTTTTTATGCAGTGACTTTGCTTGGGAACATTTTTCAGCCTCACTATTGTTAACACTCCAGTTTGCCAAATGAAAAGGTTGTAGATTAAACTGTACACATGGCACTTTTTGTTTCGGGGTGAGCACACAGATCATCCCTCAGTAAGATCTTTTTGGTGGTGTTTCTCTCCGTGACGCCCCCATTTGCTGCAACATTTTGTTGTTTCTGTTTTCCAATGCCAAGTTCCTCCGTTAGCTATAAAAACGGAATTGTCCTTTATTGTGAATCTGCAGTTCTTGTTGTGTGGTCATGATGGATTTCACAATAAACCTTGATGTGAGAGAAAAAAAAAAAAACCCTGAATACTCGAGGTAGTAGTGTCATGGTGGCAATAAATACTTGATAACTTTTGCACATTCATTCACCCCCTAAGTGCTCACACTCTTCCACACTCACGGGGGAGGAGTCACTATCCAGAGTGTAATTTCCTCCTGTCATTACCTCCTCTGCTGCACGGCCCTCTGTCTTCTGCTGAGTCGGCCTTAATGGTCTGACGCTCACTCACAGGCAGACAGATAGATGGACTCTGCTGCGACTCGCTGTTTGTGCGCTGAGGTCAAACGGGGGTTATGACATGAAGGTGTGTGTATCTGCATTAGGTGATATTTCCCTCTTCCAATCAGTTTGTGTTTTCCTCCTGCTGCCTTTGCCTGGCAGTTGGACACCAACCGGCCTTTTGCCACGCGACGCCACATTAAGACGTTAGAGAAGCTGTGAAGGTCAGGAAAGCTCCTGAGCTGCTGACAGACAACCAGCCCACTGTCTGTCTACCTGTCAGGCGGACGCGTCTCTATACATCCACATGACAGCTCTGGTTGACGCGTTGAGTGTCACGGTCATATTAAATCCTGCTCGGCAGCTGGTGTATGGTGTTGTGACAGACTGAGAAAGGAGCTGAAAGGACCCTGGTTACTGCTGTTGTGGATGCAGCCATCTGAAAAAGTTACGTCACATTTAATCTTGTTTATGCAGGAAGTTTATTAAAAAATTTTAAATCTTTTACAGTAAAAAAAGCACTGTCGAGCTGGAAAAGTTTAGAACTAAACCCATTTATCTGAAGAAGGGTATTAAATAAGTTTATAAGATGTAATTTTATTGTTATAATTGTTTAACTGGGTCCTTTAGCTGAAGTGCTGTCATGAAAATTAAGATTTAAAAGTCCCAAATTGAATTTCAGTGTTGTAATTGGACAAAAATAAAGTGTTGTAGCTCTGTCCATGGATATTGAAGAGGTAGAAGTCCTACATTTTTTCAGATTGGGATCACATAGAAAAGGAGAAGACCAACGTTGCTTATTATAGAAGAAAGAAGATGTATGTGTTTGAACAACTATTGGAACAATAGGCTGTTTTGCTTATAAACCAGAGCTAGTTTTTGTTTTGTCATTTGTTGAAGAAATCATTCAAAAGCTCGATTAAAAATCCCTTTTTCTGTGTTTTTATATCGATTTTCAAGCTGCTTTAAATTAAATACTCAGCAAGGACGTCTCTTTTAAGTGGTGTGTTCACAGTGCCCCTGTAATTAATACTGGTTCAATAGGAGTTTCATTTCAGGTCAAGAACTTACATGACCTCCCATCATGTCCATCATGAGCTTTGCAGAAATGCCGGATGTGTTGTGGCCCAGGGCAAAAGGCTAGCTGGCCCCCGTGTCCTCGTTAGCCCTCCCAGTTTGTTTTGAGCCTCATCTCTTTTGTCTCTCAGTTAGGCAGTAGTCTGGAGCTATCGCAGTGGAAATATGTGACCGCAAGAAAGTCTGGCACTGTTGTAATTTTGAAAATAATGGGAACATGCATGATGTTCCAGTTTGTTTGTCCCTTGTGCCTCTCTTGGTAGTTTAGCTGTATCAGTGTGAGTTTGATGCTCTCTTATCTGAGCCCTCACACACTTTCAGCTCGTATGTTCACACAAATCAGCATTTATTCAGCATTGCTCAGTGTTAAATGATGATTTTACTTGTGTGTGTCAGGATCAAGGTGAATGACCAGATCGTGGAGGTGGATGGGACCAGTCTGGTGGGCGTCACTCAGAGCTTCGCTGCCTCTGTCCTCAGGAACACTTCAGGAGTCGTACGGTAAGACACACACTGAGGACATAGTGATGCCAGTGACTGTATATTCAGCAGGACAAATGTTAATCAAGGAATTGATCATCAATGTGAAATTATACTGTAGTACTCCATGTGAAGAAGTGATAAATTTAATCTTTTTTCATTGCAGTCTATCATTGCCTGTTCAGTCATGATCATCTGTCAACTACTATTAACATCAAAGCAACCAAACTGTGTCCGGCAGATATCAACCCAGGCTATAATCACACATGGTTAGCTACAAACCCAAGCCTCTAAAATGTCGTTTACATTGAGCCGTGATCTGTGACGTCTGAGCAGACTGCCAATAGTGTAATTCTGAATCCATTTAGTTGAAAAACAGCCGCTTAAGCAGCCACACTCGGTGACAAAAGTCTTGTGTGTTTGACAGTTGAGCAGTTTTTGGCAGAGATCTGCTTAGAGCAGTGGGGAGCAGACGGTACACACACACACACACACACACGCACACACACACACACACACACACACACACACAAACACAGACACACACACACACAAACACAGACACACACACAGCATGGCAGGAAGGAAGACTTCGATTTGGAAAGCCATGGCTGTCCTTGGCAACTGTGTAAGCCATCTCAGCTTTTAACTGACTCCAGCTCTTGTCTTCCCCTTTTCTTGGTCTGGTTTGCTGTTGTCTTAAATCTCTTTGGTCATCACTATAACAAGTTATAATCTACCTTCTCTCCTTTCTTACACCTCTTTTCACTCTTCATCTCTGTCACTCTTTCCTCTTCCAACATCAAAACACATATTTACACCTTTACATTCCTGCGAAGCTTCAGTCCATCCCTCCATAGACGCCCCACACACAGTGAGACACTCGTTATGTTGCTGTTAAATAATCCAAAGGCCTCAGTGTGTCTTTCACCCTCAGTCTTATTCTGGGAGGACTCAGCTGGGGATGGATAGATGTGTTGTTGTGTGGAAAGTACAGTGCCTGGAGAAAAGCTGGTGGCTGAACAAAGACATGTCCAACAGTATGAGAACAGACTGCCAGCTGCAGAGAGGCTGTTTGCTGAGCTAATATTGACAGTGAAGGGTTTCCACACACCCGGATGTGGCTGTACAGGTGAGGCCACCTTAAAAAGGATCCATCTATCACCTGTCCATCTAACAAGCAAGTATAAATAGATTATTGTGAGAAATGTTTACATTTTAAATCCAGATAACTCTCCTTCCTCACTCGTATTTCTCCACACTGATTTTCACTTTTCTTGCCTTTTTTCACTCTCACACTTTCAATCTTCCTCCATCATGTCTTACTCACTCCACCCCTCCCGTCCTCCTCCTCCGCCACCGCCGCCGCCTCCTCTTTTTCCTCCTCGGTAAATCCTTCCCTCACTGTGTCTGATCACCAGAGGTTTTATGGCCAACTGTCCTAGATTTGCCATTTTAGCTATATTTAACCCTGACTTCTAGCAGCAAATCATCCAGGTTTTAGTCAGAAGGCTCCCTGCACCCCACTGACTGTTAAAAAACACATTTAAAAGGTTCTGCCACATAGATCACATTGAAGTAAACAAGCATTTTGTAGTGTGCCATATAACACAGAATACACAGCATTGGCTGACACAGTGAGGACTGTTGTTCGTTTCAGATCTAATGTCAAACTTTCTATGTGTTAATGTGCTCAGAATTGTGTAAGATTCATTAATATATTAATAATAAATCTAAAATTTTAGAGTCACAAATAAGCATTAACATGAATGACTTGTAGTTCCCTCCACAGATTGTCCTTTGTAGTTTAAAGGGATAAACGTGCTGCATTTCTCTGTTTTTCTTCATAACAGCAAATCCAATGAAAAGGCCAAAACCAACAAATTGATCCTGCTAACAGTTATTGTTAAAGTCTGAGTAACCAAGGCTTGATACAGCTTATTTTTCACAGAGCTCCATTGTTGTGTCCCATTGTGTCGCAGAGACTATTTAAAGTGAGTAACACTGTTGCACTGGGTGATGTGTTTCAGCTGAAAGTTATTCTACTATAACTCCTGCTCGAGTAATGTTTACTAAAAACTGTCGTGAGTTAGGAAATTATAAAATAAACTAGAAAGGACTCACAGAGCACAGACCTCTGCCATGGCATAATCCAGCTGTACTGATGCTATAGACTGGACACTTTTGCCCTTATGTGATGAAATAGTAACAGTATCTTGTTTTCTGCGATTTCAGATTCTTATGTGATATAATGTAATTATTTATCTTTTGGGTAAAATCCTATCCCTTAAAGGAAATTCTTCAAAACCTTCATAGTGGAGGTAAAAATTTTGCTGTAGTATTTATATTATTATGAATCAATTGTAATGATTTACATCTTGGGTAGCAATGAAAGGCTTGAGGCTAAATGTCACCAGAAGTACAGAGAGTAAGGCTAACACACTGTGGACTGAAAATGAGAAAAGTGTTTAATAATAATATCCATCTTCCACGACTCACCAAACGTTCACTACCTAAAGAATTACAGTTTAACATAAGTGCAATTCCCAGCATGACCTTCAGTATAATAGATGACACGTCTCATCCATGGCTGACCAGTCATATCTGTTACATGTGAACCTGTGCTGACATCCTCAAATGGCTGTCGACCCAACACTTCCTAATCCAGATGACATGTGTCCTGTAGCGCTTCTCTCACCATCACTCTCTGCATCCTTGTCTTTTTGACTAATGGCTCAAAAATGAACATTTGGTCCCTTCAGGTTCACACACTGTACCCTGTATTAGAGCCATGCCTGTGTTAATTGAAGTAAGTGGAATAAATCAGTAGTGAAGGTTAAGCTGTGGAGCGCCCTGTGTGGCAGTCCCAGAGCAGTGGGAGGCAGGGAGCAACCAAGACACACTCCCCCTGCGTGAGGAGAAAGGCTGTTTCCAGGTCAGCTACTCCTCAGACCTCCCTGCTGTCCAAAGGCCCATACGAGGAGAGTACTTCACTTATCCAGAGCCCTCTCCATCTCTCTCCCTTTCTTTTATTTTTTTTACTTCTCTCTGTGTCCTGCCCTTCAGTTGTTCCTTCACATGTAGATCAAATACGCCTCTCTGCTGGAGCGTAAGGCCTTTTCTACATCGCCTTTAGAAATATATGAAAGAGCTCTCGGGAAATGAATTCACATGATTAGGCCCTATCTCGAATCCACCCTCGCTCTCTTTTCCTGTCTTCCTCTCTCTTACTCTAACGCACTCACTTGCACGCATGCAGCAGATTGGACCTTGCTCACACAGACACAAGAAGCGTGCAGCGTTTGAGATCTTCCCACAGAAACCCATTGAACTTCTGATACACGGAGAGGGATTTTGTTTTGATCGGCAGCACCATTATTTGCCATGAAGTTGTATGAAACATGAGACGGGGACACACTCTCATATGGACGCGCACAAACACACATTTTCGGGAAAGCAGGTGTCTTTTAAAAGACGATCTTCGTCTTTCTCACTCTGTGTACATTTGAATGTGAAACTTCCTGTGGTTAGTTCCCATGTGTAACTACAGTAGTTAGCAGTGGGTAGCTCGGAGGCGCAGCCTGTGGTTTTCTCCATTTAGTTCCCTGCCAGGCTAATAACAGGCTGCCTGGCCGAGCTGACTGTCTTCTCACATTATTATGCGCGCCCCGTCTCCCAGCCCTGCCCTGATACGTCAGCAAATATCGCTGTCATTGCTCTGTGGCTGTGGGCCTCTGTTGCTCCCACTCAGTGGCTGCCGTGGTCGTTTCTTTGCACAAATGCACATCACCAGAAGGAAAAGATCTCAAATTTTTTTTAACAGAAATTATGTTTGTCAATGCATTTATTGAAAAGGACTATAGATATAACTGAATATATTTGTGGAAAATGAGTTTTTCATTTATTTAATTTTGTCTGCCTCAATATGACGGTTATATTGTATTGATCAGTATGATGTTATAAAATGAATCGATAATGCAAAGCAAATGGTTGACCCTGTGTTCACTTCTTGTTGCAGCCCTGTGCTATGAAAACAGATTTTCTAAACACAAAACAAAAAGCCAACCTGACGATAAACTGCACAACTTGTATCATCTTAATTGTTTATTTATTAAAACAAAATGTGCTGGACTTGTTATGTAATCACAGGCCGGTTGACACGGCGTCTGTGTTGCCAGGACTGTCTCTCAACAGAGCGTGTTGTTTGCAGGTTTGTGATTGGCCGAGAGCGTCCGGGTCAGCAGAGCGAGGTGGCCACGCTCATTCAGCAGACCCTGGAGCAGGAGAGGAGACAGAGAGAACTACTAGAGCAGCAGTACGCTCAGTACGACGCTGACGATGACGAGGTAATGACCACACAACACGTACAGGATGCGGTAGGCTTGAAAGTACTATAAAGGATTGCTTGTCCAGTACATATGAGATTATGTAAAGCATACTATGGTTCTTAAGATGCCAGAGGAGTATTACCGTACAATAATAAAGCTCGTTATATCTGTATTTATTTGAAGTTCATCTGCTGTCACACTTCTTATGTGACACTGCGGTGGAAAAAAATGAGACTCCCAGTTGTCACTTAATGTAAATCAGCTCCTTTCTCATGACAGTTGACTGGGAGCTTTAGCTTATTAACTCCATAAAACTGACTGACAGGGGGCTTTGATGCTGGCACACAAAACAGCCTCTCTCACGGACGCACATACTAAGAGGATGCCATGTGAGCCTCAGTCCTAGAAAGCATCACTCAGCGTTTCCTCCTCTGATTCTGCTGCTTACTCACTTACTGTTTAATCCACCAGACACTGAGCTCATGGCCCCGCAACTCGTGCCATCAGCATTACGTGTGCCGCCGAGATGCACCATGTATACACGTGAAATAGCACACTGTGGTACCATAAATCAATGCAAAGCACATCATCCCTTACATGCACAGGAACAGCTGCACTCGTGCAGAGATTTACACTCAGGAAGCTCTCCTCGCACTCTTTTCATCAGTCCTCCATTTCCTGGTGGACAGTGGATTGAGAGCCTCCATGCTTAAGAAACTCCTCTCCACGCTCGGGATGCTGATCACAGCACTTCCATGATTACAGCTACATACACACGTAACACTGTCAGCTTCTATTAAAGCTCCTATAGAGAGTTAAGGCTCTAATTAGCAAACACACAGTCATCCTATGTGGCGTGTCCTCTGTATTCTCCTTACAGTTTGTCATCATTTCAGAACAGGATGGAAATTCACAATATGAATAAATTCAAGATGTTTTTTAATCTGAAGGAGCAGTGTTTCCAACAAATCCCCTTGAGGAAATATAAACATAAGAATAGTTGATTGTATTAAAATTGCTAATCCATGCATCGATTACACCCCACACTTGAAATGTGCCACAGTGGAGCGTCCATAAATTCCTACATAACTGCTGATAGGGTAAACAGTTACAAAACCATTACAACGATGTGTGAGGCAGTAAAAACAGCTCATCAATATTAATACCCCTATAAATATTAGAACGAGTCTTCATCGGGTGGGTTGGTGGGAATTATTTCTCATTTCTGAGAGCTTGATGTGACAGATAGCTCTTTGTATTAGCTGGGAATCAGATCCCAAGAGGAAGGGGCCCTCCTTCTGTTAACAATAGACATCACAAACACGTCAGTTAGCGTATGAAATTGTCCTTTATTTATCCACGGCACCAAACAAATCAAAGTGTGGGAAAATTTTAATGGAATTGCATCCAATACTTGCTAAAAAAAATAAATTATTTAATAGCAAATTCAGATAATAAGAGTTACTTTTCTTTCATCAATCAAGGACAAGAACTAAACCATTTTTGCATTCAGGGCAGTAGATACATATGCACACACACCTTGTATTAATGTAATATGGAATTAATGAGGCAGTTACTGTGTATATGTATCATGTAAGCATCCATGTCATCAGACAGCTGAATATAGTGACAACTTAGAAATACAACCATTAAATTAGTTTAATTCCCATGTGCCGCAGACTTTGGCTGTTCAGAAGTGTCGATTTATTTATTTATAAGACTCTTAGTCTGTAGTGAGGTTTTAAAGGTATGTTTCCCAGATCAGCCAAATCAGTCAGTTCGCAATATGACAATGAAATGCAAACAACTGGATTGAATGATTATTATTAATCGACTAATTACTTGACTAATGGATTCAGCCCTAACCATAGACTGTATGGATGAAGCAACCGTGTCTCAAAAATTAAGCCAATGTGGAAATGTAGAAAAGTGTAATACCACTGACAGCCACTAGATGGTGGCTCCAAAAATCAGTTATGAAATATTCAGTCAATACCTTTTTTTTTCGTGATGCCATTAGTGAAACTCAACTGTTCTTATCAGTGATCTGGGGGTGCATCTGAAAAAAAAAATGATTTAAAAGATATTAGGCTTCAAAAAGATGATGATTAGTTTGATTGACAGCTCTGGTCTCAAATATAACCAGACCTGAACTTGAGTCTTGAGACATTGGGCAGTGTCAAGGGTCAGGCCTACCTCCTCACTCCTTCCTACATGTCCGAATGTGGCCACTTCTGGCTCCAAACAACCAACATGGCGACGTTCAAATGCCAAACTCCTCTTGGATTCAAGACGCCACAAACCAACGAGTGACACCTCATTAGCTTTGTACATTCAAAATACAGTCTATGGCCCTGACACACTTCTTTAAATCACCAAATAAAACATTTATAGCCAATTTTGTCTGTGCTGTCACACACAAACCCAACAATCACAGCCTTTTTCACCATCATGCACACTCATGTCCCACACATCACAGTGCAGGGGTTCGCATCAGAGTCACACATTACTGACATGCTGAGCTCTCTCCAAACAACAACAGGATTTTCCCCCAAATTGATGTTTGGCTGTCCATCCGTGCCTTCAGCGGTTAGCTCCGCCCTCTATAAATGGGATCTTAATGTAGGATAATGGTGCCATGGCAACAAGAAAGCCCGTTATGGAAATGGAATTGTGTGTCGGCCATGCATGCAAACAAATCAGGCCTGAGCACTGTGTTATCTGGGGGGAAGATAAATGGAGGGAAGAGCAGGGAAAGCAACGTGGAGAGGATACGGGCCAAGATCAAGAAAGTAGACAGAGAGATAGAAGTGTTGTGTAATAAATGAGGAATCAAAACATAAAGACAAGTACATACAGAAATATATACTGAAGGAGAAATCAGAAGAAGTGTATGCTAAATATTTTTACAAAGTTTCCTGTTTATCACAGATAATTGCACAGAGATTCAGAAATGTATACATAAGATGGATTAATAAGAGACGAGGTTGAACAGGACAGCTGCATGATGTTAGAGGGAGCAACAGAAATGCTCCACTGTGAATATAAGACTCTGCTGGTCATCAGCCAAAGACTGAATCAGCCAATCTAATGCCTAATGGTGGATGCCAGCAATCATTATACTGTATTTTGAGAATCAGAGAAAAAGAAAACTGCCTTGAATACATGCAGCACAGTGGTTTACATAGATTTCAAGCCACAAAATGTTTTTCATTTCATTGCTGTTAAGCTGCAATAATGATGTGTTTCTGCTGACTTGTTATTGGTAGCATCTAGAATTAGCTCCATTAAAGACTCAAGCTTCACTTTTTTTTTTGACCTGTACCTTCCTCACACTTGAGGCGAGATGATGACTAATGCTTCAAAATAATAAAAGGTGACATTCAGATTTTGTCAGCATTACTTATCTTGTGACTTTTTTTTTTTGGTACAGAAATGATACTTCCAGCTCACCAGGCTGTCAAACCAATTTATTGTAGATGGAGTTTTGGGCAACTAAGTAGGTTACCAAAATGTGTGGTAGCATTAAAATAACATTACTTATGTAAAACAGAACGTGAAGAGAGGATGGATGTAGGAAAATGGATAGGAAGTAGTTCTTGACATGCAACATGCAGCACGGCATGTAGTGCATCACGAAACAGCTGGATGTCTGACTGGTGATTCATTTTTACACATGTACAGTTTACAGTCATGAAAATAGCAGGGTCCTGATTTCTACCTGGAAACTGGAAATTTTGCTTGTTGCTAATGGCGTCTGTCTCTTCCAGCTATAATGTAGACGAGCTCTTTAGACTGTGTGTCAGGGATATGGGAGGAAGCAGGACCCAAAGATGCAGATCTTCAGCAAAACAAAAAGGATTTTAATAAAAAGAGGAAACAAAAGCGCTGCACCAAAACGCGGCAGGAAAAATACCAACACGAACAAAAATCCAAAACACTAGAAAACTAGAAGAACTAAAACACAAGGAAACTGGAAAAACAGAAACCTACTAAAACTCTAGAAAAACTCAATACTACAAAACCCATGAGCAAACACCAAAACCACTAGAGAAAACCAAAACCCAGGAACAAAACAACAAGTGGGGAAAACAAGACGATGGAAGTAAACTCGAGACGACACTGGAAAACACTGGAAACACTCTGACACAGAAAACTAAGACAACGAACTGGCACCAGACAAAGAGACACAGGAGGTTAAATACACTGGGGTAACGAGGGTAACTGGAAGGCTGGGAAGGCTGTGCAAACGAGACAATCAGCACAGGTGTGAACAACAGGAAACAAGAACACAAGAGACGAGAACTCAAAATAAAACAGGAAGTGACATCACAGAAAACACTGAAAACCCAAAACATGAAACACCAAACTAAAAGTACATGACACAGAAAACAATCACAAGAAAACAAATCACAAAACTCAACACCAGAAACCAGGAAATATAGACTAGAAATACACAGAACAGAAACACATCAT
>OOFC01032871.1:0-10104 GCA_900323345.1 Pseudochromis fuscus | reverse complement strand
CAATACAAGTCAACGCCCTCTGGAGTCATGTAAACATGACTGTGTGAGTGTGTGCATACATAAAGCCAACCCCTCCCTTCACCACACACACACACACACACAGTCTCTCTCACACACACACACACACACACACACCCCTCCCTGACCTGGCATGGAAGATGCTCTTCTTTATCTCACTGATTATCTGTCTGCTGATGTGGCCATTTAGACACTGTGTCAAATGTAGGGCGATTGCTGCGCGACCTCGAGGATACGCTGATAAATAACTGGAGGGCAACTCCCCTCGGTGAATCTGGCACAGTGAAACACTGTCGCACTGTTCTGTGGGAGAGAGAGAGACACACAGAAAAAAAAAAAAAAAAAAAGAGAGTGGGCTGTTTGTATGGTTGCCCATGGCAGTCGCTCAACTGAGCCCCTTTCTGTTGCTCAATCTTTCCTTTGTCACCCAGTTTGTGCCTGGCATGAGAATGACTTTCTACAACCTGAACTGGCATTCTTAGTGTAGTAGTGGACACAAAAGAAAAAAAAAAAAATCAGTCTGGAAACTTTCTATTTAGAGTCAGAGGATAGTTTCAGCATCTTCATCGTGGATAATTTGTAACACTTTGTTTTTAATTGCAGGATATTCAGTTTTACACTTGTCCCAGTAGCAGGCTTGTTTCTATGGCTGGGAACCAGTTTGAAAATTCATGCTTATGTGTGTGTCATCTACATTATATCAATATTACATAATTATAACATACTTAGTGGCTGTTTGTTGAGCTTTCAACTTCATTAATGTCTGTAATCTGCAACATTTTTACTGTGTGCACATTCAATATTTTACTTATCTAACTATTGCCAACTACCGACAATTAAACATTAGACACTTAAACGTGAAAAGTTTTTAAATCTACAAACTTTGACACTATTAAGGAGACGTTTCTGACTCATTTGTCAAACTCAGTTTAGTTCAGGAGCCACATACAGCTCAATTTGATCTCAAGTGACCAGTAAAATAACTGCATAGTCACCTATAAATAAACTCCAATTTTCCCCTTTGTTTTAGTGCAAAGAAGAACCAAACATTTTATGAAACTGACATTTCTTAAGAAAAATAAGTGTAATTTTATCAGTATTATGCCTCAGTTTATTATTTACACATGTGCATTATACACACAGATCACAGTGGATCTATAAAGGCACCGACACAGATATCTGCAACTAAAATATACTTGTCAAGATCGAGAAGTTATTATAAATTTACATACATTTCCACATGTGTGTAGTAATCCTGACTCCTGAACTGACTCACCACACCATACTAATTAAAGTGGGAGCTAGGAAAGGTACTACTGTAAATGTTTAATATTTATACATAAAAAATACATAAAAGTTGTGAGAAGTTGCAGTTAGTATCTTCTATGTAATTGTCATGCTTTGCAAATTCATCCCATGGGCCAGATTGGACCCTCTAAACAAAGCTCACACAGAAAATAACGCATTGAATTTTAAAATGTATTAACTAACATGCAGTAAGATGTTGGGTTGGATGTAATGCCCTTATTATTTAAAATGTACAGAGCTCCCTATTTTATAAGTAACATGTATGAAAAGATTTCACATCATAGAGGAATAAATGGAAAACAAAGGGTCCTGAGAACGGTGCAGTTGTTTGTATAATGTTGCTGTAGTGTGAGGTACAGTCGATTTGTAGTAAAACGGGACTTAAAAAGACAAACACACACTGCTATTGTCCCTAAAGTAGTTGTCATTCAGCCTGTGTGCTTGGACAATAGCTGCATTCTTGAGAGGAAAAGCTGTGTACTCAGGGCTGGACTGTTGGATTATGGACACTACACGAATACTGAACACATTGTTCACACCCCAAAAAGTCCTCCCAGTCCCCATGAGATGCCACTTCCATTAAACAATGACACGGTGTGAATCTAATACACTGAAGCAACAGAAAGACATCCATAGATAATACCTCACATCATATTTTACAGCCCTGTTCACCACTGTTTTGACGGTTCTGCATTTATTGTGCCGCTTGGTTAAAAAATACATTTGGGATTAAAACTCCAGCATTCACGGAAGAATTAAAGTCGTTAGTCTAACGCAGCCTGACGGATGTTGCTGCTTATGAAAGATGGTTGGAGAATAAATCTACAGGGGAAAACCTCGTTTCTGGGCTCAATTTGTCTGATGGATGAGCTTTCAGTGTTCACTAACATAGCCATGCATTCGAAAAGTTTTCAAGTTTTCAGTGGCATTGCAATACACATGAGTCCTTAAGAGTCTATTTTAAATATGCAAGTGATACTACCTCCATGTTTTTACATGTTAAATCACTTGTGACTGTCAAAGTCATGCAAGGTCTGTATTTATTCATGTTGACCCTGTGGAGGACTCTGTGAAATACAAGGAAACTCTTAATTTCAACCCAAATTTCAATGGTGAAAATGGAGGATATTACAAGAAGAACATTTTTTAAATTTGTTATTCTTTATTTATTCTTTCTATTTGTTAATATCTATGTATTAATTACAATTGTTACAATTATAGTTATGTTGAAAACTAAAGTCAATGAAGTTGGTATCGGATAAATAATAAATAAATAAAATGCAACCCCTTGGTTTAACAATCAGTGTGTAGATTTGACACAACACAAACACATTAGTGGATCATCTGGATTTAATGTTAACTGGCAGAAGTGGTCGCTGTCTTTCACAGTGTGTTACTGTGGGGACCGACAGAAAGAGGACGCCCCCATGAGACATTAACCAAATCCAGATTATCCACTTGAGGTCATAATTAATGCTATATAATAATCATAGCTACATTGTGTCACACTGTTTACCAAAAAAACAGTGTGTTCATCGTGAAGTTCACTCAAAAGGAGATCATTAGCTAAACGGAGAGGATTATCAAATTAAAAGCACGGTTTGTTAAACCGAGGGAACAACTTGTTAAACTGAGGGAATTTACGTATAACCACAAAAAATGCGGTTAAAAACGTGCTACAATGTTTTCAGAGATGTGAGGTCTTCAACTGACATTTTTAAATAAAATGTTAAAGTTGCAGTAAAGCGCTGTTATTGTACATTTAACCGATATATTTAGTGGTTTTCCCCCCATTGTAGAAACTTGTTATTCTGACTATAACCTTGCAGACTGTCGGCTTGCAGGTACAAATGTTTCTGTGCCGTCACTGCGCCATTGTATCATCACTGTGGCACCATATTTGAAGTAAAAACAATTCATTTCTCACCTGAAATGCTCTTCAAGCTGCGTTCTGTGACGTCACAAGAGAATTCTAGAATGGAAATTCTAGACTGAATTATAGAATGGAAATTCTAGAATCGAGCTGCTTTCTTTGATGTCACAAGAAAATTCTAGAATGGAAATTCTAGAATCCTAAAGATTACTTCATCAACTTTCTCCTCCTTTGCTGGATGACCAGCTACAGGAAGAGGGACTGTTTTCTGTAATGGAAACGCCGCTGAGCCGAGGCGTGACGAGCTGAGACGAGTTGAGACGAGTTGAGTTGATGTGACCCGACATTGATTAATGAGGAAGCAGTAAAGGGTTTTTTTTGTTTGTTTTTATTGAATAAAGACCATAGAAAACAGTCCAGCTGTTAATGACTGTTATACATCTTGTATTGCTTACAATACATTTACATTTAGATAATACATAACCAGTCTTTCATGATCTCAATTATGTGTGGGTGCATACTTTATGCATTAATAAGCGTGGTGTTTTTAGAGCAGCTCCTGCTCTGGGAGGGCTGCTGTGGGACAGATGTTGCTCCAGGATGGGGGTGTACGAGGCTGGGATTGGAAAAATATAGTATACCCACTACAACAAACTAGACTACACCACTGGATAGAGCCAAAGACTGATAAACACTTCATCCACAGGAGAGTGTAATGTGATGCACTGAAAGCAAAATGTGTTTACTGTATGTAAATGTATAGTTACTGGGCATATCAGTATCTGCATACATGCATCATAATGTATGGTGACCTGCTTTCTGACCTCAATCCATGCTAACAAAGTGCTCTTATTAACAAATGATGCACAGGAGTTCAACAGTGCGAGCTTTGATTCTCCATATCACAACTGGGATAAATGATCTGCATTATACCTTTTCATTATGGTAGCGCTTTAGAAAGCACTTTACAATTTTTTCTCCTCATTTACACACAGCTATGAGCTGGTGGAGGTTCACTGTCTATGTTCAAGAAAAGGAAGAGATGTGGATTGAACTGACAAGGCTACAAGGGGCATTCAAGCTCTCTCACATACATATGTCCTTCTCACAAGTAGATTAATACTTCACTCTCCCTCACACACACACACAGATATATGTGTGTGTGTGTGTGTGTGAGAATGTCTGGACCAAGCAGTCAAAGCACAAAATACAGGATCCAGTTTCAAAAGTAGCTTGGTTTTATTTTCACAAAAAGGTAAATTTGTTGAAAAGTGAACTGAAGAAGGAAATCCGAGTCTTAAGGCCTTTAAAAAGAGATCAACAAAACATTACTGAAAAACAAGGCTAACAAAACTTGACATCCTGAACCTGAACTCAACTTCATGGGGAAACATGAAAGTACTTCAATTCAATTCACTTCAATTCATTCAACCTTATTTACAGAGGACTTTGAAAAGACAGCATGATCAGCCATGTACTTGTTGATCAAACTGAGCTTACTGCACAGGGGAAAACACCAACTCAAACTAAGACAGAGAAACCCTGATCCCACATGTGATGTGAGAGTCTGTTCAGGGGGATGGCCGCAGCATGAAGCCATGGTGTACCCTCAGCCCCATCGTTTGCCTGCCTTCAACCAGGAAACAACACGCAGCAGCCAGGTAACTTTTGGGCGGCTGTGGGCAAAGCCATCACAGAGGAGAATATGCTTTTCTTTTATTTTGAAGCAGCGTGGATCGTTGGCCCAGGGTTAATAGGAATCTGAGGTTGTTAGGGCAGTAGACGCTTGTCATGCTCAGTGTATTACTCTTTATGCTAAATGAAAACGTTAGCATGCTAATATGATGTTTAGCTGGGGTAAGGTAGGAGAGTCACTAAATCAAAAGTACCGTATGTTCTGGACTATAAGCCGCTACTTTTTTCCAACGCTTTGAACCCTGCGGCTTAAAGACCGGTGTGGCTCATGTATCGGTGGCACGAAGCTCGTTAGCTTTTACAAGCTAGCAAGCTCCGTGCCGCCGATACATTTAGCCTTGTCACATCAGACCTGGTCAGAGTGGACCACATGAAACTGTTCAAATAAATTCAATACCGGCTTATAGACAGATGCGCTCAATAGTCCAGAAAATATGGTATTTGATCACCAAAGCTTGCAACGATGGCACAACATGAACATCTGAGGCAAATTTCACCACAGTTCATTCTCTGCATTTCACTAAAAACTAACAATGTCAACACCAGAGAGACACTTAAAAAAATCATGCACTCATCATCTCTCTATTACATTAATGACTTTTTCTCAGGAAGGTAGAACTTCAATCTGTTGGTGTCACCAGATATTAGAAATGTTTTCCTGTGATCGTGAATATACGGAGCCCCTAAAAAGACATGAAGAAAACAAAAAAAAGGGGATTGAGAAAAAAAAAGTGTTGGTATCTAGGGCCTACTTGATACTACGTTAATCTCTCCAGAGTAAATGCGGACACATGTTATCAGATCAACGGGGCAGCGACTGTTAGCATGCTAACGCCGAGTCAGTGGTGAGCTAGCTAGGTGCAGTTAGCATATGGTTGGACAGCTAGCATAAATACAGACAGCATCCATCGCGTTGTGATAATAACTAGGATGCTAACTGTCTGTTATTATTATACTGAACTCCTGTACAAACTGTACGTAATGCTAATACAGCAAAAGAAGTGCATTAACATTGGAAACCATGACGAAAATATATTTAGATTTACTTACCAAAAAACCTGAAGGTCGATTTGAACAATTCACTGAAGAAGGAACCATGATCGCAATAAAAGACGCCGACAAACTGTGGAAAAATAATAACTCCACCAAAAAATAGGCACGAAAACAACAATGGTGAAGCGTTAACTGAATACCGGACGTGCTATCTCATGCGTATCAAGTGCACACCTGATACTAGTTGGTGCGCACTAGATACCAGCACTTTTTTTTTCTCCATCCCCAATTTTTTTTTCTTCATGTCCCTTTAGGAGCTCTGCATGATTATCTGAAAAAAAAATCTCAAAAAGTTGCTGAGAAATCTCACTCCTGAGTTCAGCCAGTGAAGCTAAAAATGATGTTTTTTTTAAAATATTCCACTGAAAACCTACGTCTCAAAAACCAAACACTGCTCTCTACCAACTTAAAACCTCTAAGCACTGTATTAACTACTTTACACTGAAGCTTTGTAGGGTACTTCCAACAAGCTGAATGTTTGAATAACTGCAGCAGACAGGTGGATTATAGTGCAGGAATATTTTTTTTTTTTAATTTGCATGGACATTTTGCTTTGACTGCTACTCATGCTTGCAGTGGGACTCAAGTGTAACAAGTTTACTATTGCTGTGATTATTACTATACTGTTATTATTTACTGCACTTCTTATTTTCTCCTGCCTTCCTTGCTTCGAGCTACTTATCATGATGTTGTTACTATTTACTGTATATTCTATTTTTCTTTCCTCATTTTCAACTCTGCACATCACTCACTCTCTCACACACACACACACACACACCCCCATGCACCCATATGTTTGTTGATCTGTCCTTTTAATGTTGTTTTAATGTCTGTTGTCTGTCACTTTACCGTATTTTCCGCACTATAAGGTGCATCGGATTATAAGGCGCACTGTCGGTTTTTGGGAAAATTTAAGGTTTTTAGGTGGAGCTTATAGTGCGGAAATTACGGTAATTGTAATTTTTTGTGTGTAAATGCACTGTCATTCACAATTAAAAAAAAAAAAGTGTAACAAAAGAGAGACTTTTTAAACTCTTTAGGGGTGAAAGTTGGATGCTAGATTACTTGTAGGATTTACGTTTCATGCAGTTTTTAAGTGCCACACAAAAGTCTTTTATTAGCCTGTGACACTGAGAATGTCCTTCTTAGGTGGATTGTATAGAAGTGTGTGTGTGTGTGTGTGTGTGAGGTGTGCAGCGTGACAGCTTGGACAGTTGAGGGGTCACCGGCTGACCTTGAAATCCGTCTCTTCCGACAAGATAAGAGCGCAGATGGGAGCCGCAGACGGGAGCAGCACTTGGTCCGGCTTATCCTCCGCTCTGTGATGTCTCCCGTTAAATGTCCGCTTCACCAGGATTTTTGTCCTCGCCTACATCAGCCTTTAGCCTGACAGCTCTGCATCAAAGGGTCTAATCATCACGGTTATCTCGGGCAGGTAGCTGGACATTTCCACTCGGTGACGCCAGCAGCATCGTTAAAGCAATAAACCCATTTGCAGGAAATATCTCATGATAGCTGAAGTTTGTTGTTGGATGCACAATATTACACATATTACTTTTTTTTTTTTTAAGTGGTTTGGATTATGACAGGGGAGTTTAGAAATGGTGCTGGAAGCTGCTAATTATTCCAGCATCCTTTATTTTCTAATTCTTGTCATCAGAGAAATTTTGATTCAAGCAAAACTAAAAGATTTTGAGTTAAAAAAAAACAAACTCAAATGACATTTAAAATAAGGAAAATTACACCCTTTGGGAACATAAATTTAATAAATGCGGACAAGACTGTCTGAGTGTTTTGATTTTTTTTCCCCCTCCTCCCAAGGGGTGCTTGAATTTACAGAGTAATTAGTTGAGTAGACTACACCCTCTAATTTACCCCCAGCCCATCCTGCTCTCCTCTGCAGCAAAGTTTACATTTGGTAATGAATTAAGAGCCTTGTGCTATTAAAAGGGGGTTTTGCTGACATCTCTATAAGCTTAAGATAAGCTGGGCCTAAATCAAGAAAAATGCAGAGCAAGCACATTGCAGTCCAAGGAAATCTTAGCGAGAAAAGCTTTCAGCGGAAGATAACAGTAGGTGTATTTGCCTTTGCATTACTCATAAAACAGTCTGGTTTGTGTTACTTTGAAAATGCTTTCAGAGCGAGTGCTAATATTTGAAGAACAATTCTTTAATGTTGCTGATTTTACATTCAATTTCAACTCTTTTAGGGCAAATGTGTTCAGATTATTTTCACTGTATTTTTGTCGGCTTAAATTTTACAGTACATCAGATAACAATACAACTCTGCAGCCAGTGTGCACTTACTGTTACATAACTAAAGTCACTTTCTGCCACTGCTGTGAGTACTATATGTACCCTGGAGATGGAAGCTTGCAACAACAACAACAACAAAGGGTAAATTACATTTTGTATTCTTTAGTGAAAAGTTCAAGTTTTTGCTCTCCAGGTTTCTCCCTGATGTTACTTCTCTCACAGACACTACATGTACTGAATGCATCGGCTCGACGCTGTGTGTGTATATTGACAGGTGCTGGATGTCTATCCACAGCGGGGAGGAACACTTTGACGTACAAGCTGACTCCTGACAACCGACTTCCAACAGGTTCTGGCATCTCTAATTTTTATTATTTTTTTTTTATCTCCATCGCTGTGAGAAATATGCGGTTACATCATCCGCACAGCTTTGGGAAAGTGTTCAATCAAAACAAATGCAGTGCAAGATGAATGTGAATTAGCTCCACTGTAGGGGTCAATAATGTTAATTATGCTGGAAACGAGCAGTAATAGGAGTGTTATCTTAAGACTTAATTTACCTCACAGCCAAAACAATTGGCGGTGGTGAAGAGTTATTTTCTGGCAAGTCACAGGTTTGATTCACACAACAATCAACCTGTCTATAGATCCTTGTTAAAGTGTCCTTGAGCAAGACACTCAACCCCCATTAGTTAATAAGGGCTTTTACCTTTGGCTACGAGTGTGTGCGTGTCAGAGAAAATGATTTGCACCCAACGCCTGTACTATATCTACATTAGAGTGATATGTAGAGTCTGCTTAACCATTCCTAATGTAACTCTACTTACTAACACTATACTGCACTACACTAGTACACCTTTTTGCTGATAGTATACGAGAAATCAATGTTCTGTTTTTATTGATCTCATTGTGCAACACTTGTGCCAATAGACATCAATCAAACTGCGACCTTGGAGTGCCACTGTCAATTAAACTTGAGAAAGGGGGAAGCAAAATGGTTTTTATAAAGATTAAACCTCCCCTCCATTTTTTTTTCAGTCTTCCTGCATCACTACTATCCGCAGTTAGTTGTACTTTTTTCACAGGAGGAAGTACTTACTGAAGTCCTGCTGTGGTCTGCGCTGGGAAGAGGTTGCTCTAATCAGCAGCATATTCAAAAATGTTACAATTTTATAACATTAGGCAACTAATATTATGGCTATGTATAGCTTGTATATAATGAGAGAGTTTCATGTAATAAAGAGCCAACCTCTTTCAAGATTTTTCAAGCAGTGCACTCCAGCTCTACACCTGTTTTTTAAGTGATTAACTAGCCAGGCAGGAGTCCATCAACCAGTGTTAAGAGCAATCTTCAAACTGCCACTTCTTTCTTTCCCTCAAATGTACATGGCTTGATTAAAACCACATGAATTCTTATAGACTTGCAATTTCATGTTCACTCTGAACAAAAATAAACTCTGTGAAGCCTGACCCATTAAGTAATTGCCAGAAAAAAACATTTTTAAAGTGTTTATTGAACCTTACTGGGCCTCTAAAGTCCCCAAAGGTGGTATTTTTACCTATGCCAAGGAGGTTATGTTTTGGCTGGTGTTTGTCTGTTTGTTTGTCTGTTGGTTTCTAAAATAACTCTAAAAGTTACAGACGGATTTTGATGAAATTTTCAGGGATTGTCCAGATGGGGATAAGGAACAAATGATTAGATTTTGGAAGTGATCCGGATCACCGTCTGGATCCAGGAATTTTTTGAAGGATTCTTTAACATTGGGAGATAGGACCATATGTGACATTTATGCATATGACTCCACCAAAAATGGTCAAGACACTTTGAAAAAAAATACAGGACAAGTTTCTAACATGGTCTACAATATATCAAAGATTGATCTGGATAAAGGAATAATTTC
>OOFC01032870.1:0-18323 GCA_900323345.1 Pseudochromis fuscus | reverse complement strand
GTTGTCCAATTTAGGCGTCCACTTTGGAGTCTGGAAAACAGTGGGATTGTTCCAGCTGGAATGCAACATCAGCAGTGAACACGCTCCCGCTTCGTGACGCTCGGAGCTCAGACCAGAGGGAGGGCATTGTCAGCCGAGCCATTTTTCAATACATCCTCTAGTGGAGTCACAGGATTCAAGTCAGGACAATAGTCTTCATGACTAAAAAAGTGAGTGGTGAATTAAGTTACACAGACAGCTTTATGGACTCAGATACAAGTTAGTTTGAGATGAAGACCTCTGGGATTCAGTCGTCCAGCGTGATTTACTGCCAACGCGTCATTTTAGAGGAGCAACTGATGTAATTACCACATTGATTATATTAAAAAGAGCTGTTAGCAATTCACTGTATTGTCCCTTTGAGCCAGTTTGGCTGAGAAACTTCAGAGTATCGTAATAAGTCATATAACAAAATAAACTACGGATACCCAACACAACTGGTCGACTAGTTTTCCGGTGACTATTATTTTATTAGCAGTAATCTGCAACTATTTTAATTATTGATGTATTATTTAGGTTAGTATTTTAAGACCAAATGATTTTTCTTTAACAACTGTCAATGAAGTTATGTGTTGGTTTGTTTATTTGTTTGTCTGCATTAGCAACATTACAGAAAAACTACAAAACAGAACTCGTGATTTGTTTTCTTCAGCTTGGTTATGCCCCCTAAAAAATATCTAATACTTATAACAAACAAATATTTTACCACAGATGCATGATGACAGAGAAGCAGCAGGGAGCAGTAAACATCAGTGCTGCATCCAGGAGGTGACAGGAGCAAGAAGAAGGAAGCAGCTGATACAAACTGAAGAGTGAAACATTTCAGCTCTTTCAGTAAATTGAAGCAGGTAAAATTATTGTCAGCTTTAAAAAGCATTTGCCTTTTTTTTCACTTCATATTGTTTGGAGGTGGGAGCATTTTACCATAATCAATCAGGACTGACTGACTTATCAGTGTCACTGACATCATCCTAGTCAATGGGGCAATGGCAGGAGTTTGTTTGTGTGTTTGTTTGCTTGTTTGTTTGTTTGTGTTCAGTGACAACAGAGAACCAGTAGTGGGCAGTAAAACACCACTGCTGCATTGACGAGAGGAAGAGGAAGAAGAAGCAGCAAGGGGTAGATACAAACTGAAAACAGCAAAGTTTTTTAACTGTCATATCTTAATAAATTCTGTTGAAAATCTGCACACACACGCAGGATGATAATGTGAGACAGTATACCTGAGATCAGACGTGGGACTTTATGTGCTCTCTCAGTGCTTTCTAGTTTGCTCTTTTTTCCTTATTTTATGTGATAGTAAATTGGATATCTGTAGAGTTTAGACTGGCAGTCGAACACAAAAGGAAATTTAATGACACTTTTGACTATTTTGAGATATTTTATAGACCAAATGAGTAATCGCTAATGACGTTGATACTGATAATAACTTGCAGCTTTCAGGCACAAATCTGAGTGCGAGGGTTTATGATGCATTCTAATTGAATGACACACTGCTCTCACATTTAGCAGAAAAATCAGGGACACACCTCCTCCCGCTTTCTGGGAGTCAGGCCATGGGACTGTGAGACCAACATGCTACAGAATTCCAATGTGCAGCAGGAATGTAAATAACGCTGCAAAGCTATGCACCTCACACATTCATTGAAACAGCACCATTCATGCACCAGAATCCCTCTTCCCATTTTCCCAGCCCCGAACGGAGGCGATCACATTGCAGTCTGTTTTCAGCAATCGGCTTATCTCTGCTCCGGCTCCATCTACGAACCGACCGGAGTTTGTTGGCACTGCGCTGCGTTTCCCTCCTGCTTCTTCCTCTTCTTCCTAGATGGGATTGTGTGCGGTGAAATGTAGCAATGAATTCCTGTAATTCTCCTGAGTCACTCTCAGGCTGCTGGGTCACACGGAGGAAAGATGTCAATACAGCCTAAATCAGGAAAGGGATTCCATCGCAGACATTTATCTGAGTGTGCCACAGAATGGAGGAAATCCCTGACAAACACCTACAGGCAGGAAAACAAACAGAGTCCGTGTGTCTCAGTAATAACAAATGGACCGCCTGACGTTTGGCAGTTGGCAGAATAACACTAACTCAATCAGAAAAATCAGAGCAGACAGATATATAGCCTGCCTGTTATTCCTCTATTTAATCTTCCACTAAACATGAGATCATCCTGGTGCTCTGAGATGGACCAACCAGATGGGTTTCTACTTACGCAGCGGAATTCAAAGACTACAGTGAGACAAGGCCTTGAGTCAAAATTACTCTGTCATGTCCGATTTTTATGGCCTGACGGCAACATCTCCTCTTCAGCACAGCGGTGGGAAAAGAATATTTGTCGAACCTGCGGACGTCTACGACCAAACAGGATGGATCATAGAAATACATTTTAACAGAGACTAAACATCCCCCCATGAGAGCCATGTGAGCCCACTGAGAGAGGACAACAGGGCTGTGTGACTACAATTCCTTTGTTACTCATCAAAACACCTTAAGGCAATACTATAAACAAATATTTGTATTTTTTTAGGTCTCCACCTACTTTTTTTTGCCATGTGGGATTGAAGCAGGAGCTTCAACCTGCAAAACAACTGAGGAAGCTGACATCTTTGTGCACCTGGTCGACTGGACTGAAGGAGACATCTGAGTCTGGTCATAAAACAAAAACTGACACAAACATGTGGCAAATTTATGATGTTTTTTCTCCAGGTGCTCTCTGGACTCATAGATCTACATCTCTGTTCAAAACAAAGCAGCATACAACCCGCCAAGGGCTGATGCTTTATAGCGTTAGCAAAATTACTTTTCTAGATACTTACTTAAGATATCATTCAGCTGTGAGCATATGTCCTTAAAACAGTTAAAATCTTTAATAATAGCTGTGCTTGATATGAACAAATAAAAGTCTATCCTTAAATACAGACTTTTACGTGGGGAAAAAACAAGGGTGATGCATTAAACACAGAATGTACTTGCAAATGTTTCACAATAAAAGCCTGGTTAAGAAGTGAAGTTTCTGTCCACTTGTATGCTACAGGTCTTTTAATTTGAAACAGTCACATAAAGTATTGAGTTCATTTTTACAGTGTAATGAAGTAACATTTTAATCTGCTTCACTCCTGATCCCAGAGTCTCCAAACAAGGCTTTCCCCTAAAATTAGAGCTAAGTCCTGCCTCTAATACAAGCCTGCCTTATGTTGAGGCCTGTTACCTTCTGAGCTGAGCTAAATAAAAGCCTTGACCATTATTTGAGGAAATAATTCAACTAAGTTTTAGTGTGAGTAAAGTAATAAAACATAATTTTCTCCTACATTAACTGATTTATTTAGTCACTTGAGGCTGTGAAAATCTGTTATATTACGTATTGTTTTTTAAAGTAAAATAGACACAAACACTGTGTGAAAATCAGCTTCCTTCTTCTATCCACAGCCCTGTACACCCCATCACCATGACTCAATCCTACTGACTCATGTCCCAAAGCAGATTGTTAACAGATTTCCTTCAAATCTGTCTCTTCCACTGTTGATCCATCAAGCCTGTTGTGTTTTCACATCCCTCCATCTTTGCCCACTGTCAGAATGTATATCCCTCCATCTGTTTGCGAACCAGCACACTACGAGATTTGTTCCTGTCTTTAAAAATGCAGCCTTTGTTTAGCTGCTGTAAGAGTCGGGACACTTGTTGGCAAAGAAACAGCCTCCTGCCTGGCAGCCAAAAGTACCCCCACCCCCACCCCCTGCTCAGCTGGGAGTTAAACACACCTCCACCAAACTTAAAGGTTTACACACAGCAACAGATCACAAACCCAAAACTACTCCACATGAGAACTACACGTCTTGTTAAGGTTGAAGGGCGCTCACAGATGTAGAGTCGCACCGAGACCCCTCCACACACACACACACACACACCAACAGACACTCGAACACACACACTTGACAGGGGAAACAACAGGTCTTGGCGGCAGAAGGAGCAGCTGCTCTCTAAGGTCAGATTACAGATAAAGAAAACATTTTAGGTTGCAGGCCAGGAAAGCTGCTCTCCAACAAGCACTGGAAACACGGTCCTTATTCCTCCTGACACACTGAACACACACAGATGCATTTACAGCAGCACATGGTTAACTGCAGTACTTCATTTAGGGGATAAATCTAAGGTGATGAGCTGGCATGAGCGTCGAACCGTCTGCTCTGCATTTGGTGCTGACACCACGGCCTTCTTCATGAAAGCACGAGCCCATCTCCAACAAAAAATAAAAAATTAGAGTCACCACCCTCCCCTCTCCCTCTCTCCAGTGTCTGTGTTTGGCCCTAATAAATTCTCTCCAGCTCCTCCAATAACTTCCTCCTACTTCCTATCTGGCACGGCGCTCAGGAAACAATCAGAGCTGAGAGTGAGAGGAGGGCTGGACGGCCAACAGCTCACACGGCAAGAGGCAGAAAGAGAGGCAGAGGGAAAAGTTGAGACAAACACACACACACACACACACACACACACACACACACCATATGCACCCCTTGTCAAGTCAAACATTTGCAGTTTGATACCAGCTGCATGCCCCAAGAAAAACAACGACGCTCAGAATAATGTCTTGCACGCGAGAATGAACATCCGCGGCTTTTTGTGTGAAAACAATTCGAGCTGCAAGAGTCTGACAAACATTTTTGAAATATTTACACAATAAAAAAATCAGGACTGTTATTTATTGCTTTCTACTGCTTTCAAGCTAACTCACTCTGAGGTAAGAGCTGGTTACTGGTTTCCTAAATGAGTCACTGAGGGGGAGACTCCGGCGGATAAATGAGTGTCACACGTCAAGCCAGAGCACGAACACAAGGCCTGATTCATTCATTCATTGTTCTATTTTAACTCTGGATGCTGCCGGCTATACGATCTCTACCTTGAACTGTCACACGTCCACAGGATCAAGCCTGAATCCATGTGAAGAGGGAAAGACTGACACAAAGCAGGAGCGAGGGAGCCAGAGTGCTTTTTTTCTTTTTTTTTTTTTAACAGCCTGAATCAGCATTTTAATCGGAAATTTTCCAGGGAACGTAGCGGAGAAGCCATTCTAGCCTGAATTGGTCATTTTGTGGTGAGGGGAGCGGTTTGAAGCCATAATCTGTGAAACCTTTAAGACATGCATAACTTTGCAGCAGAATGCACCATCCAATAATTCATCTGACCATAAAAATCGTGGCACAAGGTTTTAAAAGCAGCCGTGGCTTTGATCGGGGACATATACAAGAGATTTTCACCAGGAAAAAAAGCTCCAATCAGACATAAAAACCAGACCTGGAGATTAAACTTGTTGCACTGTTGCACATTTTTACATTACAGATGTCTTATGTTCCAAAAATGACTTGAACACCTGTGTTGTTTTTGTATTAGGCGCAACCAAAATAATGAATAACTCTGTGCTGTAGAAGGAGATCATCCCCCCAACCCAAAACACTGTGAGCAGAGGGGATTAAAGGAGTTTCACATGAGTGCCCTTGGGTCACTGGAGCTCCAGTGTGACACACAGGCCACACACACACACATCGACATCTATGAAACACCAGACAGTGCAGGGAGTGAGCCTCTTGTTATCTACAATGGAGTCTGGAGTGGCCACAGACACCCTCACAGATATTTCTTTTGCAGCACATTTATGGGGAAGATCGCTCCCAACAGTCGGTCGCCAGAAAAAAAAAACAACTAAAACGTTTAGCAACTTGGGGACAACTGACACAAAGAGTATACTGTTCTAGGCCACTCCCCGACTCCTCCCCTGAGTGGTCCGAACAGGAGGCCAGGAAGCTTATCTGGTAAAACCTCATGGCTTGGAGGATATGTAAACATGTGCTGTGCATTAATGTGAATGCAATGCTGATAAATGAAGTGACTCTGAGATTGAAGCAACCGGTCAAAATGTTTCAAGTCACAAACTTTCTTTTCTGTCGCTGTAATAAATCCCTCGTAGCACATTATGTTCTTCATCGATACAACCACACTCTCTGTTAAACTGTGTATTGTTTTCTAGATTGTCATTAATGCCTCTTCTGCTGAGAGCTGCAGGTTTTTGGGTTTTTTTTTGTTGCTCTGAGGCCCTCTGTGTCCTCAGCACACAGACATAAGTGGTATTTGTTCAGATCTGGGGGTTGACAGAGGGGGTAAGTGTCCACCATTTGGACGAGCACTTCTGGGGATGGTGCTAAAAAAGCAACCGATGTCTGCACAAATGGGCAAAAGCTCATTAGCTGCTCTTCTGTGGGTTTAACACAAACGGGTGAAGCCGCCGCTGACAAACGGTCAACAGACCTGCATCCAAAGCAAACACTCTGCAGCGCAAAGAGAGGATGCACTTCAGCGCCGGAATAAACTTATTCAAAAATACCTTCAGTCTCTTCACAGGTTCTGATTTAACATGTTTAAAAAGAAAATTTGCAGCTTTTTTCAGTCTAATGAAGAGAACACGTGCTCATTAACTCTTTCTTCTGATAAACAGCCTGAAGCGACACAGCTGGGGAGTAAAACCAGAGAGAAAACGGCCACTTTAAGTGAATACTACCCCAAGTAATCTAATTGACCTCCATGACATGGGTGAAGTTGTAAAACTTTCCCCTTCGCATTTAACTCTCACACAACTTCAGAGCGTGAAGCCACGACGGCCGAGAAACATAAAGTACATTCACGGAGAAAAAAGATGCATTCATGCTGCATGAAAAACAATGAAGGGGGGAATCTGTCGGAGCAGCAGAATACTTAATCCTCTCCAGATTTACCCATCAGCATCAAGATCTATTATTAGGCATCTTGGCGAGTCTCATTTACCAAGGACACACTGTTTGGTTGTTCTGGTTGTAGGTTGTTTCATTTCAGAACATTATTTCCACATGTTAATAGAAAGTGGCTCTTAAGAGGGGCTTAAACGGCAGATTTCGGCTCTCAACCATGACCTTACATGCCATTCGATATCTGATCATCTGCTTTATCAGTTTAAAAGTTTGCAGCTCCAACAGACACTTCAAAGACCACACCAGAAACTCCTGACGTGTTTAGATTTACAGCCGTGTGGATGAAAACCAGAGCCTGGCTGTGGAGCTTCACTTCCACACAAACCTGGTGAGAATAGTCAGAAATATTTATTGATTTATATATCTAAAAAAAAAATACTATAATTCAAAGTTTCAAGATATGTTGCTTCAGTAAGAGGAAGACTGAGGAAAGGTTAACAGGTTATTCTGCTTCATGTGACCAACCTGACAAACTGCATTTCTGCTGTTGAGTCAAACCTGTTGACTGTCAGGGATTTGACTGTGCAGCTCACAGATTTACAATGAAGGAGGTGTTATTCTTTTTCTTCTACACATTTTTAATCATTTGAAACATGCTGCTCTGTTACAATCTAAAGTGCTTTGTTTATAACCCGAGTCTGAGCTGACAACACGCACACTGAGAGCAGGTGTAGCCTGAGGTGGCGCGCATATAATTATACAATTAGCCCGCTACAGATCCACGCATCTCAAATCCTCACCTATGAATTATGGACTTAGAGGGACTTTGCAGAGTATCATCACATGCTACGATTGTTGGCATGAAACAAAGAAAAAGTCAGAACAAGAGAAAGAACAGATAGATAAATAGATAAGTAAGTAATTAGTTATAAAAGGTGAAAGGGAGCAGGTATTAAAATATTATTTATCAACACATCTTCAAGTTTCTATTCCCTCAGCTCTCATGGAGGCTGAAATCTTTTTAGATAAATGTTGTTTTTCTGGCAGCTTACAGTCTGTCGCTCATTTCTTCATTGGTTCATCATTTATTGTAAGGACACCTAATAGCTGCTTTTTACATTTTTCATGCTAGATTTTTAATAATACAGAATATTATTTTAAAATCAAATACTTTTGGATCATGTATCTCCAGGTTTAGCAAAATCTTGTGAATCCTTCATTTCATATGAAGTCTTTTAATTATATAACTGTAAATGTCCTATGAGGATAAATTCACACTGGATGTTGATGTACACCTCACTGTCCATGCTATGAATAACATCTGTCTTTCCTTTTTTAAAATGTAGTTCCAGATATGTGGAAATAAATAAAATCTGTTTTTTGTTTTTTTTTAAGTGTAGTCCCACATACATGGGAAAAAAAAAAAAAAAATGTGAAAATATATTTGTGAAAAAGGTGATAATTCATTAATCTGTGTATTAAAAGGAGATATTTGGTTCAGGTTTGTCTTTAAAAGAGTTCAAATTGTAATTGAAATGAAAAGTCGTTTGCTGTTTTCTTTCATGTTTGATCTCAACACTGTGAGACACAAACCAAGCAGAAAAAAACATGCAGCTAAACTTTTTTCCCTCCCTTAAAAAGTCTTGTAGAGTCAAATGATATGCACTTCTTTGTCTAATTAAACCCATGTCTGCCACTGGTGAAGCAGCAGGAGATCTCGCCCTCATTTAACTCTGCTGACAAATCAAGAAGTTGTCCTACCTTTGGGATGCAGAGGTCCAGACCAGACTGAAGTTGTGTATTCCTCCAAACACTTTTTTCTGTGTCTTTCTGCGCCTGTAGCTATAACTGAGGGATTCCTCCTGAGGAACGAGGCTGGAAGTGTGTGATCCAGGTATGAACTGTGCGAGACACAAAGCAAACATAGTGGCCCAGTAGTCAAAAGAGAGGCTTTTTGTTGTTGTTTAGTTTTTCTTTTGGGGTAAATAGTGTGGCCAATGAGCGGGCTACCGGTGGAAATATGATTGTACAGAGCCTGTCAAAGAAATCCCTGCACAGTGGGAAAGCCGAGCACAATAGAGTATCAATCTGCAAATGTTTCCTTCCCTCCCAACGCAGGCAGCTCCGCGCAAAAATGTAAAAAATGACAATGATCTGAAAACTTCACCGAGACAAGCGGCATGAAAAAACTCCCCAGAAAAAAGCCTCTAAAGTGAAAGAGGGAACATTTGTGGTGGACTTACCTTGTTTTTTATTCTGGCAGCCACTTTATTCTTCTCACTGGGAGCAAACTGGTCAATTTAGTAAGTTTGTTATAATTTGGCGCCTTGTTGTTTTCCGTAATATTTCTCAGAGGTTTGACAGTATAAGTGGAATGTTAAGTATGACTTTGGTATGAAATCAACGCACTACACTGGAAAACGAAGGGGGAGGGAAAAAAAGAGCTTCAAGGAGGAGCCAGTGGCGCGCGTCAATCAACAGGCGCGAGGGGCCGAGACTTCAGCGCAGGCCCCGCCCACAAATCTGTGGACACTCAGTGCAGCTTCCTGTCCTCAGAACTGGTCTGACAGTACACAGTGTGGGAATAAAAGGAAATACACATGTAATACCAACCAGCAACTGCAACACACTGAAACCTAACTTTGCATTGAGTTAACTACTGATTCCACATGATAAATAAAAAAAAGTCACGTACCTACAGATGAAAGCTAAACTTAATTTTGCTATTATTTTAGGATTTAACAACATTTTTTAAATTTAATTCAATACATATATAGTTATCTAAAAATGACATCAATAATTTTTTTCACATTTTTAAAAATTGTTTGAAAATTGCTATTTAAAAGATAACACAGTTTTGAAATTATTATTTAATTAAATAGAATAATTTAAATACACAGTGAATACCTAATTATTTTAAAATAATATAATTCATTGTTAAAATTAAAATGATAATAATAAAAATGACATAAAATAATCTATTTAGTTAAATAAATGATAATTAAACATTATTTTTAAATTACATAATTATTTGTTAAAAATCACAAACAATGTATTATATCAATGATAAATGAAAATAATAGAGTTATTTTAAAAGGTATATTTTATCAAATGAACATGGTTTAAAGACTTCAGAACAGAGGTGTCTTGATATCGTTGATTCTAAATTTGTGGAAAACATTTTTGACTGAAATATGGAATCATAACAGATAAAATAACAAAGACTAAGATGACTATGACATTTTGTTCAACTGTAAACTGACTTTTATAATAGCTATGTTATAATGTGCTATCATAGATACTACTCACACAGGACTGAAACTTAAAGCATAATTAGGAACTATTACAAAGCAAAGTTTCCTTTGCTTGGCGCTGATATCCAATCTGGACTTTTGATGGAAAAAAAAATGTGTCTGAATGAATTATGTCAGATTGTATAAGATGAGATTCAACTGTACTTGAACAGAAATTTTACTAATCCTCAACACCACTTGGTAAAGTTTCTTCCCACCCTGTTGTGGGAGGTGTCTGGACCAATATGGAGGAGAAGATATTACTTCACTTTATTATTGACATGTTGCACTTTCTTACACTGTGCAGCCAAACCTCACTTTAAATATTAATCATCCAAATGATAAGGAGGTATATTTTTTCAACCTCATGGGGAAATACAGGAGTCCCACCAGGATGTTAAGGATTTACTTTGGGCTTATATAGTTGCTAGAATTATTTTAATGAAGTTTTTTTTGTTTTGTTTTGTTGCTCTTTTGTTACTCTTTTAGTGGAATATCTTTTGATACATACCCTTAAATTGAGTAGATCTTTTTTTAGTCTTTCTTATAATATACCATAACTGTGTCTACTTAACTCCACAGTGGCTTTGTAACCTGTAATAGTGTCAGTGGCATTAAACTGTATTTATGCTGTCATAGAGTGTTGTGTCCCTGTAAAAAAAAAAAAACATACCCATAAATCTGCTGTATAATTACAGCTGTGCATAGCAGTGAATTAAAGAAAATAGTAAGTACATTGTAAATACACCAACACTACACTGCAATAATTCAAAAGGAGAAATTCAGAGTAATGCTCCTTCTTTCAAAGCTTGTAACTAGTAACTCTAACACTACCTAAACCATGTAAAATCAGAGCTGCATGTTTCCTCCAGCAACAGCTCCTTCTGTTGGTCAACAGCAAGGTTGCAACACCACAGAGCCACACAGACGCAGAGGCTACTGTACATCCACATGGTGTGAAAATGACTCAGTGTATTAAAGAATGACAGCAACAAACTTGGCAGTTGTTGTGCTGGAACCTGAACAATGAAGGGGGGGACTCACCTTACAGCATCTGTCCAGGGAGCTGCCAGCTTCAGGCTTCATTTAATCTGCGAGTTTGGACAACTGCCTGAGCAGGTTCAGGCAGAATACACACCTTCACTCACAGCAGTCAAAGCCCTCGGTTCAAACAGGTTTTTCATCCTGAGTGAAGCTCCTCTCGACATGTCAGGCAACAACTGAAGAAGAGCGTGGGTGTCTTGAAAAGCTGCAACTGGAATCTGTCTGATAATGTGCCAGCTGCCTGCTCACAGCAGATGATACAGTCATGAAACATATTTTACAACTATTCCTACAAAAACCTACTGTGTAGAGCTTTAAACAGAGATTTGTGTGACTGAGTCCTAATACAAGAGTTTGTCATTCCAAGAGTAGCATTAACTGTCTGCTACATCCAGCAGGGTTTAGTTTGTTACTACCTCCACCAAGGAGTTTATGCTTGTGAATACACTGGTTTGTTTGTTTGTTATTAATGTTACAGAAAAACTTATGAACAGAGCTTGATGATTGGTATTACTCAAAGATGAAGTGGTTCAATTTTGGGCAAGATAAGATAATGGTTGGATTTTTATACAGCGCTTTTCGAGACACTTAAAGTGCTTTACAGAGACCATTATTCATTCATACCCAGTCATACCAGTGCTGGTTAGCTATGACAGCCACAGCTGCTCTGGGACAGACTGACAGAGGCATGGCTGCACCCGCCCCTCCGACCACCACCAAACCATTCATTCAACATTCATACAAGGCAAAGTTGGGTAAAGCGTCTAGCCTCAGGACACACTGACAGGGACTGGGAGGAGCGGGAATCAAACTATGGACCCTTTGGTTGGTAGACGACCACTCTACCACTGAGCCATTGCCATCCCAACCCAAAGAAGATGAGGGGATCCTGTGTGAAAAAAGTTTTAAAAATCCCCTAAAATCCCAACTCTTATAAAGAATGATTGTTTAACAAAGACAGTGGTGTCAGGGACACACTACTGCTGTACCTATGAGCCGAGAGGAAGAAGAAGGATGTTGTAGGAACAGTTTCAATGCACACACATGCAGGATGACAATGTCTACAGTCTGGTGGAAATCAGTCTGGGCAGAGCTTTGTTGTTGTAATGTTGTAGTTGGAAACAAGAAAAGCCACATTCATACAATACAAGTCAACTTTGAGGACATTTAATTCACATGCATTATTACAATACAATACACCTAGAAATGCAACAAGGCAGTTTCAGGAAAATAAATGAGTTTTACAAAACGCTGAAAACACGTAAATAGAAAAACCTACGGCAGCTCACACTGGACGCAGTTATCTGAGGTGCACAAAAAATAAAACACAGACTGAATTATGAAACGTTCACATTAAATACCTAGAGTTACACAGTTCTCTTTTCAAATGCTACACGTCTACATTAGTTACTTTAACAATACCTGATACCTGGCAGCTGTCCAGTCAATTCAATAAGCTTCAAATAAAAGTTATCTAAAGGAGTAACAGTGTGTGCAGATTGTTATGTCTCAAAGTGCAAGTCTTCAAATTAAAATATCATATTTGAATTTAAAAAAATAGATATCCTCTTTATGAAGCCAGTTGTTGATGTGTTTGCATTCCACAGACACATTGGATGCAAGACATTAGTGAGCTGTTGGCTACACTGCAATGCAATACAGCATAACAAAGCCAAAACATGCCACCATGTAACATCTTTAATGATGTTTATAATCTTTCAAACACCTTCATCAGTGAGATGAACCGTCATCATCCCCTCAAAAGCTCATAACTCTCCACTCACTGGAGTCCTTTGAAGTGATGTGTGCCTCACAGAAATTCAGATGTTTCCACTGAGTTGCTGACACAGTAAATCAGGACGGTCCTGCATCATGCTGTGCAAGATCAGATAATAATGTGAGACCGACTCTGTTGTTTACACCTGGAAGAGGGGGGAGGACTCACGCTCCTGAGCAGGCAGCAGGTATTGTCAAGGAACCAGTGTTTGTTATCAGCACCTATCACAGGAAGTGTAGGCGAGTCCAAAGACGTGTGTTGGTCTGATGTGAGTGTGGCCTTGTTGCATACAGGTTTTCAACTCAGGATCTCAGTGTTATTCACAAGCAATTTTGCCATCAAAGCTGGAGAGCGCAATGGCAAAGGCCTGCACGGCACACAGCGGGTAGTTGAAGTCCAGCGTGAATATGTCGTCAGCTATTCGTCCAAACTGCATCACAATGTAGTCCACTGGAAAGAATACAGAACCATTTAAACAGAGTGGCAGGTAGACATATATATATATAGATATTTACAACATGATGATCACCGGTAATTGCAGGGAATTATAAGTAATTAAAGGAGAATAAATGGACTGTAATTGTACAGTGAGCACTCTCGGAGGCTTCTTTTATATGAACTCTACTTGACACCAACAAGGTATGTTTCTCTAGCTGTCATTAAGTTCTTTGTAATCATCAAATGAGTTAGTAAAGGGCTTGGTAAATACCATAGACAATGGAGAGAATGGACAAAGCTACGTGATGTCACTCATTGGTTTGTGGACTCAGAGTTTGAGTCATTTGAATATTGCCATCTTGGTTGTTTTGGACCAGAAGTGACCACATTTGGATAAAGGGATGAGGAGGTGTGTCTTATATGTATTACACCTGGTTGTATTGTCCATTTATACAGCTTAAATGTATGTAAATACTATAGTTACATATCCTCATGATGTAGCAGAAATCTTTTTTGGTTCCAACTTTCAGAGAAAAAAAGATGTGGTCTTCTTGTTTTTCTAACACTTTGGTGAAGAAGTGTGCAGTAAAAACAGGACATGTTCTTTATATTATTTACCTAATAATCAATACTTGATGTGATCAACCATGTCTGAATTTACTGAACATCCAAACTGTTGCTCAGGATCCATAAAACCACAGAAAAAGTCTATGCAACTGATTTATCTTTGCTATTGAGGTATATTATTATCATATAAGAATGAAATGTCATAATCACACCATTCATCCTTTGAAGTCCTTTGGTCTATAGCTTCACAACAGTTATTGGACTTATTATTAATGGTTGATTTCCATGTGTTTGTTGCATCTTGTCAGTAAACTGCTTTGTATTTCTTTGTCCAATAGATCAACATGTATCCGTGAACAAACAGGAAAGACAGATGGAAGGATAAACACTACTTACAGTCTTTGCTGTGCACAATCTGGAAGTTCTTGATGGAGGCCTGGGTGACCCTGCCGTTGAAGTTCAGCACATGAGACGCCGTTTCTTCGTTCCACACGGGCGTCTTGTTGTGGAGCTCGATCAGATTTTCCGTCCTTCTATTCTGGTGCCTTATCAACAAGCCGTCACATTCCTGCCAGCAATCGACAAAACATACGTCAGTGAACATCAACAAAGAGTAATATGATTTCACACTCTGACCTTGTGCTGCTCTCATAATAAACACCGTATGAAGAGTTGTGAGCTGTATGGATATCATGTGTTGACATTGTGAGTTGTTGGGTTTTTTGTGGGTGCGTTTTTCAGGATATACATACTACTTGGTTTCTATTTGAAAACTCTGAAAGTAATTCTAAACAGAGTAAACATTATTATGTATGAGTGTACAGTTGCAAGCAAAATCTGGGCACATCTGGGGAAGTAACATCTTTCTCTGATTTTTGAAGTGAAAAGACATTTTTCAGATATAATGTAGTTTAAATGTTTGTTTCATTACCTTACCAGCAATTATGGCATGAGCAACAGGGTATAAATTAGTACTCTGGCAGCTATCACACATTACAAATGGTTTTTATAGGCAGCTAAGAGTCATTCTGTTCTTGGTTTATTTCCTACAGTTCAAGTTGTGAGATATTTGTTTAAGAGTCACTCCAAAAGCTTCAGCTTGGGGTGCTTGAAGTAGTTCATGGTGGACTTTGAGGTGTTTTTATGATTGTCCTGTTGGAGAAACTGACCTCGTTTCACTTTTACTTCCTGAAATGTGACTTTTCCTTTCTCGTTCTGTCCGGTACACCTGTAGCTTTACCTGTGAGGTTTTTTCTGACCCTCCCCTAATGCTCCGTCCACACGGGGTCTTGGTCTTACAGTTTTATCTTCATGACAGTTTCTCTAAACTGCCATTTGTTCATGACAGTTTGGACTGTAAAAATTGCAAGCCACAAGTGTTTTGATGTGTTTTTTATGGCCCATGTCTGCTGTGTAGGTATCAGTTTATTATGTTTTCAGACCCTCATTCAGCTGCTTAGAGAAGCTAATGGTTGTTGAGTGTTTTCATAAAATTTGAAAAGTCACAAAGTAAATTAAAATCCTAACAAGTGAAGCAGAAGTAGTTCCTCTTTCATTTCAAAACATTAAAAAAAAGCCATCAGTCCATTGATCAGATCAGGTGTTTCCTGTTATTCTGGTACATTTATGATGTATTTACATTTCTTGGTCGGAGTGGTACTCGATCGTTGTCCTTGCTCATTCCTGGAATGATGACTGTCATCCTTCTGGGTCCTTTCATTCCCAAAACGTTTGTTTCCTGAATCCAGAAACAAGCAAAATTAGGACGTTACATCTTCTTCTGTTTTTAAATCAAGCATATCTGTATCTGTGAAATGTGCAGTGTTGATAAGGTTTTAAATGCCTTACATAGATGATGCCTGCCAACTCTTGCCGAGCATTAGACATGTCTGGAAGAGCTCTTTCAGGATTCAGAGCATTGTCGAATACGGTGAACTTTGTTCCCATTAAATTTGACCTAGGTGATGCATACAGTGAAAAACATGTTGAATTCAAACGGCTGAAAATAAAAACTTTTATTGCCGATATTACACATATCTGCCTTTGAATGAAAAGTGCATGATACCTTAGCTTTCCCACAAAATTCTCTCCACCTCTTGATAGATCCGTGGCATCAATGGAGATGAGGTAATTTGAAGTTGCGCTTTTCTTTCGTTTCCTTCCAGCCAACAGGAAGGTCTGCAAAGAAAGGAAGAAGAATGTAATCTGATGTCCACAAATCCCTAAAACTGTCCACGACAGCATTACCTTAAAAATCACCGACCTTCTTTTCATTGTCTAGATGAAGGTAATAAAGAGGGTAGAGGCTCTTATCCATCCCTCTCTGGTCCCGGGTCACCCTGCATTTGACTGTTACGCCCTGAGGAGCCGGCTGCATCACAAACTTCTCTAAGTCGTCAAACTCAATCTCAGGTGAAGGAGCTCTCTCCTGATCGGGAACAAGAAATGCACCTTTAATTTCACCAAGACTGAACCATGTAGCAAAATGTAACATGAAATGAAGTGAAATGCTGTAATATTTTTTTTTTAGGAGGTGAATTATGACATTTTGCGATACCTTTTTCTTCTTCCCTTTGCCCTTCTTCTTCTTAGACTTTTCTTCCTTTTCAGAATCAGAGTCATCACTCTCTTCTGCCTTTGCTGTAAGACACAGTAGATACGTTACAAACTTGACAGTGACTACAACAGAAGAAGAATTTTGTAGTGAACCTGCCTTTTTTCTTTGTCTTCTTGTCTTTGTCCTTGTCCCCTGCTGTTTGAAACATGGATGCAGAGCCCGCTGCTGCTTTCTTCTTAGATTTGGTCGACTTTACCTCCTCTTCACTGTCGTCACTGTCTGATTTGGGTGCTGCTCAAAAAAGGTGGAAAGATTTTTAGCTCAGTTTAACACATTAGTAAAACTCTTACTAAACAAATTAATGAAAGTAAACCATTAAATTTGAATAACAAAAATGTGATCACCTTTCTTTTTGCTTTTTGACTCTTTCTCTCCATTTATCTGGAACATTGAAGCTGGTTCTTTCTTCTTGTCTTTGTCCTTTGACTTGGATTTTTTTTCTTTTCCTTCTAAATCTTTGTCATCTGAGAAATGAAAAAGAAACAAAAGTGAAAAAAATAAATAAAAATAAAATAAAATGTCCATGAATGTGACAAACTGGAATATGGTGTGAGCACACACTGTGGATTGTAACCTATGTCTGCAAAAGCAAATACTGTCAATATCATTCCTTTATATAGGACTTGGAGAGCAGCATGCAGTGAGTGCTAAAAAATATATCTACATATATATTTAACTGTAGTCAATTAGCCAGCAGGATTTGAAAGTGGGACAAACAAAAGCAGAGTGACACAATTGTCTCAGATTCTGACTTTACTGGTATTTGTGTTACTATTATTCTTGTGCCATTTACAAAAAGATTTATAGACTTTCAGACTTGTTGTTGAGCACTAGGAAGGTAACTGACAGCTCTGCTGAATTTCATATGCAAAGGATCTAAGCTAACGCCAAATTCTTCACTTGAATTAGCAACACAAGTCCCCAAAACCTCGATTACACTCACAGGACTGTCAACACTTGCTCTTAAAACTTGTTCAACAATGACAAATCTGCCTAAACATGCCCTCACATCGAGAATTGGTGACTAATGACTTGCTGCTTCATGCTCCCTGTATGTTTTCTGGTCATGATGAACAGACCTTAAACCTCTGCAAAGTTAAGCACTGGCACAGGTGGCATTGGTAAAAGTATTAGGTTGAAGTAAATTTTTTTTAACAGGGTGACTAAAAGTTTGAAACCATATATGACAATGGCAGTCCTTTGGAAATACATGGGAAAAAATTAAATGAAAGAAAAGATCTGAAAGAAATTAAATTTCACAGTCTGTTACACAGTCAACATGTTTGGCTTTTACATTTATAAAGTAAATGTTTTAGCAAAACCTTGTGCATTCACAGAACAATATTAGCATTGTAAAGCTTCTACTGACAACAGCTGCCTGCTGCTACACTACACTACACTACACTACACTACACTACACTTACACTACACTACACTACACTACACTACACTTCACTACACTACACTACACTACACTACACTGCACTACACTACACTTCACTACACTGCACTGCACTACACTACACTACACTACACTACACTACACTACACTACACTACACTACACTACACTACACTGCACTACACTGCACTTCACTACACTGCACTACACTACACTACACTGCACTACACTACACTACACTACACTACACTACACTACACTTCACTACACTACACTTCACTACACTTCACTACACTACACTACACTACCCTACATAACATAACATAACATAACATAACATAACATAACATAACATAACATAACATAACATAACATAACACTTCACTACACTACACTACACTATACTACACTACACTTCACTTGACGACAC